>JBBPFJ010001105.1:0-26138 GCA_037975025.1 Excoecaria agallocha
TGCAGTCAAAAATATTTATTGGGTAAATTTTACACATGAAATTTTCTGAATTTTGTGCATTATTTTAGTTCTTCCTTCAAAATTTAAATTCATTATAAAATACACTATATTATAACATTCTAATTAAGTCTTTTTACTTAGTACTCTAAAAAGAATGTGTTTAGTTAGTAATTTATTCAAATTATTTCGATTTTATATCAATATATTAAGGGATAAGATGTAATTTTACCCCTGAACTATTAGAAAGGGGATAATTTTGCTCTTATACTATTCTTTTGAGCTTATTTTGTTCGTAAAATCAGTTAAATGGTATGATTTTACCTCTGAACTAAATTAAATTGTGTGATTTTGCCCCTCAAACTAATGGAAATGCCACATCAACAAACGGTACAAATGGCAACTAATTATATTGCGATACGTCAATACTATCTCTCTTAATCATATATACAATCGATAAAATATAAAAAAATAAAAATTAAAAAATCTTCCTTTCTCTCTTCTTCTCTCTCCTGTGCTTCTTCTTCTTCTGCACACGAAGATAAAAGGCAACAAAATCTAGAAAAATTGGATTAAATGAAGAATCCACACAACACCGAATCTGACTAGCTAGTCATTTTTGAGGAAAAATGATAAGAACGTGAGGAGAGAGAAGAGTAAGAGAGAGTATAGTTTTTTTGGAAAAATTTAGAAAAATACATTTTCTTAGAAAATAAACCCCTTTTTTTATTTACTGTTGCCGCTAGATTAGGCTATTTTTTGGTGATTATGGTCAGAACTTCTTGTTTTTCAATGCAAATGGTAGAAATCATATTTGGATAATCATAAACTTGTCTAATTCGCTTTAAACATGTAATGCCCTATTACTACCTAGTATTCCTCATCGTTGGGCAAATAATTTATAATATTCAATCAATTGATCAATGATACTCATTATATGTAACGAAATATTACTATTTATGTGGTAAATATTTGGACAACATGACAACTTATTTTTCATGCTTTCCAAATACTTGCAATTTAAATTAATACTCTCAAATAATTCTCCTCCTCTATAACTTTGACAAACACTAAGGCACTTCTAATTCATTCCACACTCACAATCATATAACATATATTTTCACACATCCATCCATAATATTAGAAATGAGCAAAAAAAAATCGAAAATATGGTTAACCGTAAAATCGGTCTGAAATCGAACCGATTTTTAGGGTTAACCGATCCGATGGATTCAGTTATAGTTTTTAATTTTTATATTTTTGGTTAATGGTTACTGTTTAGGTTTTTAGGTACCGGTTAACCGTTAGTCAGCGGTTAACTGGTTCATATATATATATATATATATATATATATATATATATATATATATATATCTTATATTTTTTCTCTTTCTCTCTAAAATTTACGTAAAATAATATTTTAAAATATATTTAAATTATATTTTTATTTTTATACCTTAATTTATATTATGTCATTATCTTTAATTATATAGTAATATTTATATATAGTATACGATTAACTTTTATATATATTATTTTTTATATTAAATTAAATTTATATTATGTTATTCTCTTTAGTTATATAGTAATATTTATATATAATATCCGATTAACTTTTATATATATTATTTTTTATCATATATTGGTGTTCATATTTTACTTAATAGCATCTAATTATATTTTCTTATATTTTAGAGTTTATATTATAACATTTAATATTATTCAAAATTTTATTTAACTTAAAATCAAACATATTCTAATTTTCAACAAATATCAAATCTATTTTATAATATCAGCTATTAATCTATATAACATGAATTTTAACTAGTAAATTATGTTTGTTTCATATTTTTTATATTAAATTACTTTACACATTTGAAATTGAATTGACATTTGTCTAATTTTTTTAATATTTTTATATTATAAATTTTAATGGTTAACCGAAAAATATTGGTTAACCAAATCGAAAAATCGAAATCGATGGACTGATTACCTGAATGCAACAGACTGGTTAATGGTTAGTGATTTTAAAAAATTAATATTAATGGACTGGTTAATTTTTTTGCTAATGGACTAGTTAACCGGTCCATGCTAATCCTTACATAATATGCTAGCTTTAAAGTTAATTATAATCCAAAATATTTTCATAACAAAATAGAAAATTCCTATTTATTACAAAAGTGGACCAAAGTCCCAAAATACATGTACATGCCATTTTCTTCTTCAATTCATTGTCTTTGTTACTTGTCCCTACATGTCACAACAACTAAGTGTTATGTAATATTGTCGCTCAGTGGTGGATACTACTACATAAAATTTCACTCATAGTTTCAAAATTATAAAATTTTCATTTAGTACCTAGTCTTTAATTCACATGTTTTATTTTCATTTACTAACTTTTCAAATTTATTTCTTTTATCTTATTATACCTTTATTTCTTCATAGATGTAAAAATTACAAGTTAGTCCTAAATTTTCTCTACAAAATGAAAAAATTACAATTTGGTTCCCGAATTTTTCAAAAATTACGATTTTACCCTTTTTAGCCTATTTGTCCCCTTTAACTCCCTTAACCATATTTACGATGCCAAATTATAGTTTAGTCCCTAATTTCTGGCATAATTATATTTTTATCCTTTTTGAACCATTTGACTTGATTTTTCTTTTCATTACATATAAATCATGTAATTAACACATTTACTTATAAAATTTCAGCTTAACACCGAATTTTTATAATTATGATTTTGCTCCTAGTATGACAAGTGACAATTTTCAAACCAGATATGCGGGATGAAAACTCCAATGATGTAAATGGGGACCAAATCACTTGTCGTGATCCTGTGCCCTGATTTTTAATGTGATGGCTAATCCAGATATACACAGTGTGACAAATCTCATGGTGTAACCGTGGTAAATATGTTCCTATGGCTAGCCATTATATCTAATGATTGCGGATTACCCACTGAACACTAAGAGCAATTATTTATGAACTCAATGTCATTTGTTATGTATTATTTCATGTTATTCACATCATTTCACATTATCATATAGTTATATCACATTCGTATGGGCATAATTTTCATGATGACATCATGTACACATGTAACTATACATGTATGACATAAAAATTACATGATTTTCCACATGGGTACCATTCGGCCACATTAGGTACACATGCCTAGGATACTAATTTCTCTTCATTCACATGTCATGCATGATTTCCATATCATTATTACTATTCTTATATGTTTACATCATCATTTCATATGTATATCATGAATTACACGTGTGATTACCATTATGAACCCATACACATCATTATGTTCACATGTTATTTTTCATTCTACCATGTTCCTTCATCATCATAATATGGTTTTAATGCCATTTATGTCATTAATTATTGAAATAAACCATGTTAAGGTATACTAGGGCATTCGGCCACTTAGGGTTTATGTAACATCCTTACTGAACAGTCTAACTGAAACAAGTGATAAGACAGAATAATTTTTTTTTGCAATCTTAACTAACCCAACGACTCCAAGCTTGTCCAAAAAGAAATACTTATAACTTAAGTAAGCCGATAAACTATAATTTTCCAAGTGACTAATTATCAAATAAAAATTCAGCAATATAATGTCTAAAAACTTATCTATTCCACCAGAAAAATCAGATAATTTCCTCAGCCCATAAGGGGCACAACAATACAAAAATAATTTCATTATGCATCTCATACATCCATTCTCATTATTAATCACATTTCCTAAGATAAGTCAATATTACAAATTACACTCTTAAGTCACTATAATACTCCAAAATAGAAACAATTTACATTCAAGATCGCCTCACTACATCTGTGAACCTCAAAAGATGAATTGCTCGAAACTAGATCCCTTCTTCTGATGGTTAAGCCGAAGCAGCTGTCTAACCAAAAATAAGTCTATCCTACTACCTATACGGATAACAAAATCCGTGCTAAGCTATAAAGCATAGTGGGGAACAAAATAATCTAAAGATAATCTTTTAAACATGTAATATCAATTATCCAAGTACAAAGTTGATAACACTCTTAATAGATACCTTCAATTACCTTAGATCCTAGTTCTACATTCAACAATAAATCATAAGCAATAGCGACAGAACATCTTACTTGTATAGGCGGCAGAACTTAATATCTCAGTAAGCAATTCAATATGCATTGTTATCACAAAAGACGTTTGGCATAATTCCTTCATACCTATACATCATTTAAAACATAATATGCATTCTAATTCACTTTTATATAATCATTAAAATAATCTTAATAAGGTGAACAAGATATTACTTAACACCATAGTGTGTCATATAGTATATACTTGATCGATAACAGAATGACATACATATCTATACATAGATATATAGATACATAATGCTTATAAAGAATTAGAGAATCACATGTTTATCAATATTATAACTTACAATTTATTGTCCATTTGATGTACTTATACAAGAGGATAATTCTTATGCACCTTAATTTTGAACATAACATTTCTTATCTTTTATGCTTTTTAATTTATTTTCATATTAATGCCTCTAGAATAGTGCCAACAGAAATACTCAGACTAGATACTTGGGATGTGGACCCCATGGGCCACAAACAGACTGAAAAATGATCTCAAAGACCATTTTTCCATATAGCAGATACCAGATACAAACAGAAGCTATGGAGATTAGTGATCCTACCATAACTAAGCAAGTCGTCATGACTTGCACCGCAGTACAGATGTCCCTATGGCTAGCCAATTATATCTTGAGCTAGTTTTTACTGCTAGACTATTTTCTAAGGGAGCAAAAGATCACTTACTTTCGGTACATTTATCAACTTTATCATCATTTCAATTCCTTTTCAATCCAGATAATACAGTTATTCAGAATATTCAATATTTTTGTACAGTTTGTGAACCATCATTCACTTATGTCATGAATTATTTCACAATAATTCAGTAATTTCTCTTTAAATTACTCTTCAGTCATCAAAGGAATTTACTTAATATACATTCTTTCAAATTACTTTTAAACTTTCTAATAGGCACATATTAACAATACTTATACTTGTCATAGTAGTTCATGCATTACTAGATTATTTTCATGAGAATGAAATCATATATAATCACACTCACCGTGAGTACCTAAAATAGCACGTAAACACATAATCATTTCAGAAGGACGTACCTGCATGGCTCATTATGATCATCTCTTGAACTTTTGTACTTATTATATCATTACCAAAACATTTTGTAGAATCTAATATTAAACAATTATTCCATAACAATTTAATAATATGGTCATAATATTTCTTGAAAAGCTATGCTGAAAATGACAAACAGAAAAACATTACTTATTATAGCATGAGATTATAACTAGAATTTAAAACAATTAAGGTGTGATTCATAGCCTTAAAGGATTTATTCCTATCAACAAAATCTTCAATATCATCTAATTATTATAATTCAATTGCTTTCAAGAACTATTCTAACTCTAAGTTTTGGCTTCATCATTTATACTCATATTTATTCATATTATATTAAATAATAAACTTTCATCATATATTTGTGTACATCTAAAATCATGCTTTGCATATATTTTCAATTATCATATCGATATAACCAATAACTATGTACATATCTTATACTCTTTATGCATGTTTTATACAACTCTGTGTATGAACATACTTTTACATTTTCATATTAGTTGATTTAGCTATCTAAGTTCAATCGTTAACTTAACGATCAAAAACTATACTTTTTATTGCCAAATCAATCATCAGCTTAAACATTTCTATACAAGTTAGCAAAGGAAATCTTATTTAACTAATACGTTGAAGACCCAAACATGAATTTTCATTATGATTTGGCTAAAATCCTATTTAATATTTTAACTCCAACTAAGCAAGACCTAGAACAGTGATCAATAAACTACCCCATTAAATTTACCAAGAATATCATAAGTAAACCATTAACACATAATTTAATTAGATTATTTAATTTATAACATAAACAGAATTCCAACATCAAACATCCGTGAAAACTATATTCATTAAACTGTAAACGTTCCAACTCTTTTTCTTTTTGCAGAATGGTTAAGAAGTCTATAGAGGAATCAAGATATCCCAAACAAAAATCTTTTATACTGGAATAAGTAGCTAGTCAAAGATTGTACTAACTTATATCCAGTTTTATGCAGCATCCTCATATGCCACTTTAACTTTCCTGGACAAAATACCATTCAACTGTCATTTTCTACTCTTGCAACAGTTTAAACCTCAATTCCCTCACGATTTTTAGCTTCCAAAAAAATTTAAAAGAAAACTTAGAAGCAAACTTAAAGTAACCTGGTGAAGATGATGAACTCTTAAATTTCACAATACGGACATGAGTAGCAATTAGCCAAAGTCCAAAGAAAAAGACATAGGACTCAAAAATTTGATAGCTCATTCGTTTTGAAAGGCATGAAGAAACCAATAAAAGCAAGATAACTTTGATCATTTGGAGCCTGAGTCAATTAATTCCAACTCACTATTTTTCACTCTTTGATTTCGCCATTCCGTAATCCAACCCCAGTTGTTGAAAATATAAATTAATTTATATTATTATAATTCCAAGGTTATCTTGCATACTAAGAACCCAAAGGTACAAAATTTCAAGGCCACTCAAAATTCCTTCACTACACTTTAGGAGGCTGTGAATTCTCTAAGTCAAGGATTTGACTTAAAAACTAAGAAGTTTGATGGCTAGCAACCTATCGCCAAGCATATGGTGAGTACCCATATAAATGGAACTTTTGTTTCCCTTGTTATGCTACTTTCTCTAAAGCTTGAGAATTCACTTGTCACATTCAATATTCCACAATGAATTTCACTCAAACTTTATCAAAAAGGACCAACCAAGAAGTCCACAGACAGGTATATCAAACTCATGTATACCAATTTAAATTCATTTTGAAGACAATTACAGATTCAACCAATGAAGTACTAATAATTAAACTTTCAAACCTCATACATGGCGAATATTTGCTCACTAACACTGTGACTCATTTACTTTTACAGATTATCAATTTCTTATAATAAAATCAATATATACAGAGCTAATATTAAGCATAATTCCTATATAATAATCATATTTCAATTTACCTTACTAATATCCAACATTATATATTTATTTAACACCAATCAAGCACATATAAGATCAAAGAAGTTTCCAAACCTGTTAGTCGAATTTGCTACAATCTGCCTGTCACCATGCTCGCCGAACCGATCACCGGAGACTCATCAAAGCTACCCATTGGTAGCTAGGACCATCGGTAGTTGCCAGGTACCACTCACCCACCCCAACACTGTAGCACTTGGTCGGGATCTAAGCTGGAAGGTCCTGCTTTGCCGGGGGCCGATCTACCTGCTATCGGCGAGTGGGGAGAAACGAAAGGCACGAGGAATACCGCCTCATCACCGGGAGTTCACCGGCGCCACTCATGCCATCAGTCGCTGTCACCGATCGCCGGAAGAAGGAGAAGTGGGTTCGGTAAGAGAGAGAAAATCGGGGCAAAAATGATGCCGTAGGTGGAGGTAGAAGCCGGCGATGGAGAAGAGACGGCATGGGAGTTGCCGTCGACGGGAGTGGCCGACGTAGTCACTGACCGACATTCTCTCTCTCTCTCTCTTCATTTTTCCTTGTTCTCCACCCTCTCTCCTTCCTTTCCTTCTTTTTTTTTATCCTTTATTTTTCTTATTTATTTTAGTCTCTACTAACTCCCTCACTAAACAAAATTCTAACTTTAATTCATTTTCAAAAACACCCCACACATCCTAATTCCTTTCCAATTTATACCAAATAATTTATAATTAAATCAAAATTATCACTTGTCTCCACTATTCCAATATTAAATTCACACATTTAATCAATTTAAATCAAATAATCATACATTGGGTCATTTTTGGGACCTTACAATTTAGGTCTCCATAATTTATTTTAGCCATTCATTATCTCATGTTCCTTCTCCCTTTCTCTAGAATAATACATTTACACTTCTCATTGGGCCACTTGCCAAGCTATATAAAATTTACATTTTGCTCCCTTATCTCTCCTCAATTCTCACATTTAACATGAAGATAAATTTTAAAATTTCCAATCAAACCCCAATACTTTTTTAAAAATTCACATTTGCCCATAAGTTGATAATTTTATAAAATTACCCTTAATATTTACATTAATTTCGATCATGTCCCTAACAAATTTACAATTAGGTACCGATATATCCCTTGGGATATTACACCTCCAATTAGCAAAAAAAAAAATCAAAAGCAGATCTAATAGCTTCAAAGATCGAGAGGGAGGAATGAAAACATCAAAACATAGAGATCTAGAGAAATATAAAAGCAAAGAGCGAGAGATCGATGGAAGCAAAGAGGGAGAGAGACCAATGAAAGGAGAGAGGGAAAGAGAGAGAGAGAGAGAGATCAATGGAAGGGAAGGGAGAGGGGGGCCAGAGTTAACAAAATTACTTTATATAGATGTTTAGTCGGGTCGGGTTTATGAAGGTTTTGACTTGACTCGACCTCAAAGTATTAGCAATCATCCAACCCAAACCAATGTTACTAATTCAAATAACCCCACTCGAATGTCTCGGATCGAATCGGATTGAATTTTGCACACCCTAGGTAGAAAAGAAAGTGTAAATATCTGTCTAAAAAATAACTCATAAATATATGATGTACAAATGGTGTAGGGTTTTTTTTTTGGTATTTATTTGAAAAAAAAATTAGATTTCTGGTGTACCAATAAAATAATTTAGCAAATCAGGATGTTAAAAAAGGGAACTCAAATTGTTATTTTACGTCAGTATGGGCCCTACAGGATAAGTGCAAAATTTTGTATAAAAAATGGCAATCTAATCTGCTTGTTTTTTTTTACTGTCTACAAAATGGCATTGTTTGGCTTTGTACACGAAAAATAGATAAACATTTGTAGGTCACGAAAGATACTCAAGAGGAGGGGTGAATTGGGTGTCTTAAAATTTTCTAGCCAAATTTTTAATGAAACAGAATCGTATACAAGTATAGATTTCTGATAGATTTTCTGTTAGAAAATCTAACAGAAAATCTAAATATGCAAGGCAATAAGAATAACAAATTTTGCAAGTTCTTTTCTCAATATAAAACCTTTATAGTTATTTTGAAATTGTATGTTAGATTTATTATGAATGATTCAGAAATTCATTTTACAGAATTTTAAAAACACAAGTTCGAAAATATATATGAGAAATGTAAAAGATAGAAAATAGAAAAGTAAAGCACATACAAAATTTATAGTGGTTCGACCTCTTTTCCTACCTCCACACCTCAAGAATTACTCTTGAGCTTTTTTCTCCACTCGTAACTCTTTTAAGGACAAGAGTCAAAGCCAATATTCAATCCTATGTATATTTACCCACAATCTTTTTTCTAAAGTAAAAGATTAAAACACTTACTATAATTTCTTTCTTGGGTTCTAGCCAACCCAACTCACAATCTTTCACAATAGAATTTCCTCACTAAAGATTACAATAGAAGCTATAATCAATTGAGGATGATATGTAAAGATGAAGTGCAAAGATGAAAAGTAAAATTTAAAAGATGTAAGCTTTCTCTTAAGAGTTAGAATTCTTTCCAAAATGATATCTAACATTCTAATTAGTTTTAACACTTGTATTTATAATCAAAAACTTAGATTTAAGTGTAGAAATTCAAATATAGCCGTTTATGACCGTTTGAAGGGTAAGACAGATAATTTTGCCTTCATTAGCCGTTATTTTATCTTATAGCGTCAGACATATTTTTGATTAGAAACGTGTTCAGATTTCTAATCCAATTTCTAATTGAGTTTCTAATTGAATTTCTAATCTAATTTTTAATATAATTTCTAAGTCAATTTCTAATAATACAAATTTCTGACGAATCAAATTCTGAATTATTTTCTAACAGAACCCAGTTTTGACCAAAAACTCATTTTATGATATCAAAATATTTTTATGCAATTTTAAAATTTAGAATATATATACATGAGTGATAATTTGATCGTTAATTTAATCTTATATTTTAATATCTTAAATTTTTATATACTAAAACAATATTTAAATATGCCTTTTTGTATATTCATATCTTGAAATATTATGATCTTTATTTTTTGATATTTGCATCAGAATGATATATAAAATTTTTTGTAGAAAAATATTTAGAATAAAATTTACACTAAAATTTATTTAAATTTTGATAATTATCAAAATTAAGATATAGTTTTGAGCCAATAAAATTTTTATGTAAAATTCACCTGCTGAAAAAGGCATGTATTGGTGCCGCTTTTCTTACAATTTTTTTTTTAAAGGATATAATTTTCATTTTTATTCTCGGCCCATCCCTAATTGTATAGGTCAAACAACGTGCATGACTCAAGATGTAGAACGCCTCGGGAAAGGAGCAAATGGAAAGAAACCTAAAAAGTTGTCATTTTTTTTTTCTTTGAAGGAATTAAACTCAAAAGTTAAGCGGAATAGTTCTTTGTTTTTCAAATACGTCCGATGTATAATTATGAAAACAATTATACCAAATAACAATTACTTATTGAATATATAAAGAACTTAGAAGATATAATTTTCATTTAAACACCATGCATGAATAATTATTTGGGCTAGTTGTAGACATTTATTAATGAAAACTTCTTTAAGAAATCAGATTTTTTTTATGTTAATACCTTCTTCTCGCATCTCCTATAAAACAAATAATAAATATAAACACCTTATTAAATTTTTTTATATTTATATAATAACCTTACAAAAAGTGACTTTAATTTGATATCTATATAATTATATATTAATTAAAATTTGAAATTTCACAATACATTCACTTGTTACTTAAATTTATTTAACATTATAAAATTCAAAAGAGATATAAAAAAATTTTATAATGTTAAATAAATTTTAATTTTTCTAATTGAATTTATATAATGTTGTTTGACTTATACAATTGGGGATGGGCAGAGCACGCGGGCCCACAGATTGATGCCTACACACTCTACGCTTTTTTAAAAAAAAAAAAATTGCATGGATAAGGGCAACAATATGTGCTGTTTTCCACATAAAAATTTACATTGGTTTAGTGCACAAAGTCAAACGATACTGTTTTATAATCAGTGAAAGTCGGTACATTAGATTGTCCTTTTTTACGAAATTTTGCATCTGTCTCATGGGGTTCATACTAATGTAAAAAGGCAACTTGAATGCTGTTTTTTAACACCAATAATTTGTAAATTTCTTTTACTGTAACACAAAAAATTTAATTTTTTTTCAAATATATACCAAAAAAATACTCCGTTTTGCATGGATAAAACTTTTTAGATCGAATTTATGAAAATTTTATGGATTAAGCTAATAAAAAAATAGCAGTTAATGTATATATAAGGAATCTTAGTAGTGAAAAACAAAATTTTACAGTTTTACAAGCCTAAAGAGAAATTTGTTTTTCACTTATTCTTACTTACTGTTCCATTTACCATCCTAATTATTAGGCTTCTTTTTGAGAATATATATATAAAATTTACTGTAACAGTAGATTCAATAGATAATTACTGACTGACAAGCGCAAATTATTAGACTTCATTAAAGAAAAAGAAAAACAAACAAAAATAATTTATTTGTTCTGACTCATACGAGAAAAGCTAACAAAACACACAAGCTTTGCCCTCGCAAGTTGCAACTGGTTGATTTCCATTTTGACAACACGTGTCAACAAATCCACTCATTCTTCTCTCCCAAGTTTCAGGGTGATGATCCAATACGTCCAACACTCCTACACCCCTTGAAATGTGCTGATGTACTATTGGTTGGTGATAGAAACAAATCAAAGGGACAAAAAAACTCAATCCTCATATTAGTAAGAACCGCAAGCAACTACAAAACGGCACACGAGTGAGAGTATAGAAGGAAAGAAAGAAAGTAGCGCAAGAGAAGATGATGATGATGATGATGATGATGATGATGGAGAAGACAGAGCCATGGTTCAAACCAAAGAAAGGAAGTGTCTTTCCGAAGAAGAGGAAACTTGTGAAGCGTATGATATTCGACAAACTCCTTCATTCTCTTTCCTCTCTTTTCCCTTCTTGCTTCAACAATTTCGATTCACCTGCAACTGCGAAAGTATCATCCATTTCTGATTGATGAATTCCTTGTTCCCTTCCTTGCTCTCTGTTCTTAATTTTATAGAATTTTACGGTGGTGGTGGTGGTGGTTTATAGAAGTTTACGGTGGTGGTGGTTTATTTGATTAATAATCAGTTCTCTTTTCTTCTACCCTGCGTTGATCGTTATGCTCTGTTTTATAGAATTTTATGGTGGAAGTGGTGGTGGAATTTCTTGTTCCCTTCCTTGCTCTCTGTTCTCAATTTATATTTTTCTTCTGATCCCGCTTAGATATATCTTTGTAGATTCTGTATCAGATCAGATTCTGGATCATTAATACTATGTACGATTCCTCTGTTCCGCGATTATTATTGCATTAATAATTAGTTTTCTGTTCTTCAACTCTTTATGCTCTGTTTCATATAATAACTATTTCTGGGAAAATTGACAGAAACTTATATCTTTGCCATCTGCCTGCTTTGTTTCTAAATTAGTATAGTATGATAAGCTTAGTTTCAAAAGAGCAGTGTGTGTGTTTCCTCTTCTGAATCATATGATTTACCATTAATCTTAGTTTTCTTGATGAGTTGACACACATAGCCTTTTTTGTTTTTCTTTGTAGGGACATTTTCAGTTTTTTAGATGTCTATATACGTCAACATGACACATATAGGTAAAGTCAACAAGTGCATCAGCATGTTGTCGTGCTTAACATATCATCTTGCTCATGAAACTCATTCGCCTGGAAGCCACCGTATAAGCCGGCGATTATATGGCGAAGGGGAAGACTCAGAAGAATGTTCTCTCCGCCCCAGGCATCGGAGCGTGAAGCACGCTTCCGGAAAATCGACTCTGAATCATAGGAGTCTGAAAAAGAACAAAAGTCTTTTTATTACAGGAAAATCTAGAAATCGAAGCTTCCAAGTTCCTACGGGTGTTTGTCTTCATTGCTTGGTCCACCTTCCAAATTCCGCGAAAATTCTCTTGCCCTGACGCCGAAATTCCAATTACATTTCTCTAATTTCAATATAAAAGGAGAAAAGAAAAAAAAAAAAGGAAATTCCAAATTTTATGCTGGACTAATAAATAATTAAATGGCTTAATATATAAAATGACTTTAAAATTGTACCTGTTTTTTTAAGTCTATCTCCCAATTTTAATTTATATTAATTTAATACTGTACTTTGCAATATCATAATTATAAAGTATTTAAAAGGAAATTTCGGTGATAAATGGTGATAAATACTGATTTCAATGTGATGAAAAATTTCAATTTTTATATAAAAAAAAATTATAAACACTGCATATTTTACACTTGGACGGACATGGAATTACCACCATCTAAATGGCATGATATTTCCATTCTTGAAAATAAGAGTGCATAAGAAATAAAGTATGCAAACAAGCAAATTACCACTGTCACAACCTAATGCTAGTTATCCTATGGAATACCATTTTAGTTTCCATTTGCTAATTCCACCAATCAGACCGGATCTTGCATTGAAATATATATAAAGAACATCATTCAATTGTATGTCGGGCATTATATAAACAAAGGAACAGAAAGCAGTAGGACAAGCAAATGCCCTATATGCGGAGAATCAAAAAGCAAACCTATATACAACCAATCAAGTTCAAAATTTTCAATATCCACAAGGAATGGTTGCCAGCTAATAACCCAAAACGTCCAAAAGATCTGCAAAGTGTTGGTCTTTCGTGGAATGAATGCCCATTTCCATGCAAGACAAAATTAGAACTTTCCAGGACCCAATTATTTTATACCACGAGAAAAGAGAGAGAATTTGAGGAGATACTTCAGCTAGTTTATTTCCTTGAGCTTGAAAGGAGTGGTTACGTTGTCTGTGGCTGTGGGATTGTGAATCAAGGGGGTCGTTGGAGGAAATAGCTTGGTTATTACTTGCACTCTCTGAAGTCTGAATTCTCTCTCTCTCTATCTCAGCGAAATTCTGGTTCTTCACTTGAACTCGGATTAGTCAAGGCTCGGCCCAATTATTTAAACCGAACTATTACTTCAAATTGGGCCCAACACAGACCATTTCTTGGCCAACTATCAAGAAACAAGAAAGTAGAAACTCTCACTTTCTGGGCTGTTAATGGACAACAATTCAAGAATCTTTGAAATTAGTCGAAACAAGATCAAATGCAAATTTATTGGAGAAGACGATAATGTTGTTTTTATAGAAAAGGGTCAACATGTATCCTTGTGAAATGATAATGTCATAAATATAAAAGCTAAAGGTCCAAGGATTACAAAAGAGCCCAAGATAAAAGCCCATGAAAGTCCCATAAGTTAAGGGGACAAGCACGGAAATCGAGGCTATTCGATCGAACTTGACCTTTCTCTGATGGGCAGAAATTGTTTGACGCACGCTACCGTCTAATCGTCGTTACCTACAAGAATATACCATATCTGCCGCAGAGTAAAACAACTATTTAACACACTGCTCAAACTTTCACAGATTTAAAAGTAATAGGTTCCTTTCTAAGAAAGATAAACATTCTCTCTCTAAAGAATTTTTCTATCCTTTGCTAATTTAAGCATCGGAGTGTCTACATTCGGGTCACCGGCTTAACATCCTTTTTATAGGTCAATTAATGCCATTCCAATTGGGATCGGACTCATCCCCAGCCATCAATCTTTTTATTCATTTCAATGTAGAGATATCGCATCTCTATAAAATTTTGTGATTTATTATTTGGTACTTTCGTTGAGAGGTGATGGCTGAGCTAAAACATCCAGCTCTCACATTCCATGAAAAAGCATGGATTCATAGCCACAAAGAAAAACACAAAATATATGATTCTCGTGAAAGTTTCCAAGACTGCATGAGGGATCGTATGGCGAAAATAAATACCACGGAGAGAAGACAAAGCGCTCGAGTCTTGTAAAAGACTTTGAGACTACACAAAAAGCAAAAAAAGTAATGGCAAAATCTTAAGACTGAAAAAAAAAAGCGAAAAGCCACACGCCAAGACCGAAAGAAAGCAAAACATTCTTGTTTCAGTCCACTACGTAAATGGTGCAGGAGACTTCCAAAAGTAGCCTACTGAAAAATGTATTAGAAGGGACAAAACGGCCGCCCCCTTTATGATAAATAAAAAAACAAAAACAGAGGGAGTACTTAACAATGACAAATTCAACATTCATGTCTAGGTGAACTAAGGTTCCACTGGAATCGCTCTAAACAGTAGTCCATGGACAATCTATTTGAACAATCATGTACTTTTAGGAAATTTTTTTCCCAAATTAGTTTGATAAGATTATTTATGAATTAAATAAATGGTGTGCTATCACATAAAAAAAATTGTACAGGTAATTATATAAAAAATTACAGTATTTTTTATTGAAACTCATTTACCTACATGGCATCACGAAATTAATTTGACAAATGAGCAATTTTATGTATTTGATTAAAGGACAAAGTTTTCCTTTTGAAAGTCAAATGGACAGTTAATCGAGTCAAACATAATTAAATTTTAATCACTAATTTTGAATCGAATAAATAAAATTAAAAAGGAAAAAAAACTGGTGTTTACTACATGTAAAGATTCTAATTTAAAGTTGAAGCCTCTCCAATCATGGACACAATTTTTTTTAATATAAAAATTCAATTAGAACTTAATTCAATAATTCATGTGATCTGTGGTATAGATTAGTATCACTTTATTAAAATTTATTGGTTGAACATAATTACTTGACTCAATAAATTGAGCATCTAATATTTACTCCTTTTGTTTAACTCATATCGATAGTTTTTGCATTTTTTTTAATCAATGTGATAATTTTTAAATTTTAAAAAATATTAATTATTTATTTCTTATTTTAAGCAAAAAAAAAAGAGATAATTAATAACGTGAAATTGTATAATTATAAACAATTAGTGAAAGGTTATTTAATACATTATAATAAATATTAGTTGAATTTGGTATTCATTAATCATTTTTTTAGCTTTTGAAGAATTAAAAATTGTCGTATACAATTTTTATTAGACAAATTTTCAATACTTTTTAAAAGTGTACGATATTTAAAATTTATTGATTTTGTCGGGTAGTTTATAAATAAGAGAAAGCATTATTTCTCTATTATTCAAAAAATTTCTTCATACTATGGATTCGAACTCGAACCATCCGATCGAATCATTTCATTCCTTCTATCACATTAGGAATGGGGAATTTAGGATTTAATAACATTTCTGACGCCCCAGAACTCAATACAATCAAATATTAGCATTTACTAGTTTCATAATTACGAAATAGGATGATGAGGGTAGACATTGACAACATTCTAGTACTAGTGACTGTATACTGATGACAAGGAGAAAAGCACCGTGTGTCCTTAGCAATTCCGAATACCTGTAAAAAAACAAACAATGGACCGGCGGATTTCCGATAATGGAGTCTCCGACGATCAAGTTAGAAATTCTGAGAGAGAAGATAAGGTATTTTTTGGCAAGAAAATTAAGTAACCTTTTCATACCTGTCTTAGCTCCTTTTATAGGTGGACTTAATGCATTTCCAGGAGCTAATGGGAGGAGTTTTCCGTTTTTACCGGCTACTAACCCATTATCGACGAATCTTGAGGGAACATGGGTTAGTGGCGGTTGTGTGTCCAACGTGGCCGATCTGTGTTCGGGGCTAGCCTATTGCCGGTCTACAGCTCGGCTAGAGACTCCCAAGGAGTTTAGCATTAGGTTGGTTTGCTGAGCCCTCTTTGGTCGAGGAGTTCGGTTTATCCCGGTTCATTGAATGGCCTAACAGGCCGGTCGTTATCATAAGTCCCCCCTAGAGAGCGACATTTATGTCTGCAACTGGCGGATAATCGCCGAACAAGTTTCTTAGTAATGCCGGATTCGAGCTCGTGGCGAATGTGCCGAATGAGCTGGCACGGCAGCCTGAGTTCTTAGTGATTACCGAACTATGATTTGAAGCTCGGTCACATAGGTCGGTACATGTGACCAGGTGTTGGGTAGTGTATGGCAGGGTTGCCTTGCCGTACGCGCTTTTACAAGGTGACGCCGTTTCCCACGCGTGCATTTAATGGAGAGCATTTATAGCTCCCTACTTTACCGGGGGTAACGGCTACTTTATTGTCTTTAACGGCTAATGATATCTCGATCTTAGTGTGCAGCTTTAATCACGCTATTCTAAGTGCGGATCCCCCGCCACGTGTATGGCTCGGATTCATTGCAACATCCTATATAATCCTCCCCTTCCATTCTTCATTTTCGCTTTCACTCACTTCCTTCCGTTTTTGCTTTCTCCTCTGTGTTTATTGCTTTGGAGCGTCGAAGTCGTTGATTCCTTCTTGCAACATTTTGCGTTTATTCTTACCAGGTTTGTTTTCCACCCTCCTCCTTAACATTTTGTGCTTCTTTTTACCTTTTCTGCCATGATTTCGGAGAGATCTTCGAGTGAAGGAGTCAGGGCCAGTGGGGATGCTCCTAGTGGCAGTGTCCCGGGTATGAGTAAATGCTCTTCTTCAAGTGAGGGGGTACCGTCTGTCGATACAAGCCGGACTGCTACGTCGTCGAAGAAGAAAGCTCCTCGCCGACTACCTGGAGTGGGGAGCATAGGCTCGACAGTTAAAGAGGAGGAGCTCGGCTCTCTCCTTGCCCAACTAACTTCGGAGCCTAACTATTTCGTTAGCAGACCCAGCACTTCCCAGAGGGCGAACACTGAATTTGCCAACAAGAGGAAGACAGCGATTTATGAGGCGCAACTGGAGGCCGGTGTTCGCCTCCCTCTGACGAGCTTCGAGGTAAGCGTGCTAAGATATTTTGAGATGGCTATCGGATAACTCCACCCCAACGCTTGGCGGACTCTATCCGCTCTCCAGATTTGGGCCGTGGAACAAGGCATAGAGCTCACCTTGAACTTGTTCCGAGCAACACATGTGGTCGGTCTCCGAGCGGGTACCGAGGACCACAATTACATACAAGCTCATCCCGGATATGGGGTGTCTACAGGGAACCCGTAGTCCCTGAAAAAGTGGAAGGATCGGTTCTTCCTGGTGGAGAGAGTACGAGCTGACTTCCAAGTGCGCACAACGTGGGGGAGGTACACAAACCGTAACGACGGTAATTTGTGGCTCTCCGATGAAGAAGAGCTGATCCTATCTCGTTGGAGGGAGCTGGCCCGTGACAAGTGGGACCTGAAGAATCTATTGGATCCCTGCGGTTCGAAGACCTTTTCTCGTCCAAGAAAAGGTAGTGCTCGATGCTTTCCTATTCTGGATACTGATCAGTTGTTTTAATTTATTTTCTATTTGCAGCTATGAGGAAGACGAGTCGAGCTGCGAAGATTATGAGAGCAAAAAGGCAGAAGCTCGCCGTCGGTTCATCAAGCGCGCCCATGGTCGTGGAGGAGGCTAACCCTCCCCCCGAAATTCCGACGGCAGCCACCACCGTAGAGGTCTCGGGGACTCCAATTGCTGAGCCGTGCGGGACTCCGATTGCTAAAGCTGAAGTTTTCGCGCCCTCTGAGATCCGAGGCCGTGAAGATAAGGAGCCGAAAAAGCTCCGGACCATCATCAGCGAACTTCACGAGTTCTGGGAGGCTATGGGGGATAAATACTCCTCCTAGGATGCAGATTTCAGCACTTTTATGCATGTAGCGTCGTGCATGTCGAAGGAAGTTGCTCCTCTCACTGCTTTGAATGCCGAGAATTTGGCTGAGCGGTTAAAGAGGCACCATCTCGAGGTAGGTAGTTCAGACTCGTCTTTATGGTTTTCCTTTCGAGAATCCCCTTATACGTATATTTTTGTGTTTTGTAGGGCTCCCAATTGATCGGTGCGACGATCGCGAAAATGAATGATCTAATTGCGAAGCGTCGCCGGGCCGACTCCAACCTTGGCGCCATTAGATCGAAGATGGGCGAAATTGAGGAGAAGGCTCGTAAAGTACACGAGCAGGCCGAAGAAAGAGGTCGCAAGGCCAAAAGAGCAAGTTGAGGAAGCTGCAACGAGGGTGGCCGAGCTGGAGGCTGCTTTGACTGCAGGAAAGGAGTTCAATTCCGCTCTGCAAGCTGAACTCGACCGATACAAGGAGAAAGAGGCAGAGTGGGAGAAAAGGAAGGAGGCTCGGGAGGAGAAGGATGCTGAAGCTTTGGCAGAGAAGTGCATGGCGTTCAGCAATAAAATTTCTGTAACTGTAAAGGAAAGATATTCGGATCTTGACCTGTCCTTCCTGGATGACGTGTATCCAGATGAGGACTAACTCTTTGTAATGCACTTTTTCATTAATAAAAGTCCGAGCTTTTTTCCCTTATGTTTTAAGTTTGCTATTCATGTTCGGTTTAATTAACCTAAGATCGATTTTTGCGGCATAACATATAATCGCCAAATCGCACTTAATTAAATAAAGACATTGCCCGAGGAAAGGACTATTTAAATAGTGAATGCGGCCTGATGCGTACCTTTTGTCCGGAACTTCGGTGCAAGGGATTCGGAACACCTGGCTGACTGTGGCCTTAAGTCGGTGTAATCAGCGTACTTAAGGAGATTGAGCATCATTAGTAGGTCGGGCTTTTAAGATGATGATTCCGAGCCTCGGCCTTTAATGCGAGTGATTTTGCAAGTCAAGTTTTGCGGCGAATAGAGCCGAACTTAATTCAGTGATTATGATATTTTGGCGGTGATGCCGAGCCATTTAGTCGTAGTTGTATTTAGCTTTGTTGACAAGCTTAGCGGCGTATGGTGCCGAACTTGATTTGATAATAAGGCGAATTTTGCGAAATTGCCGAGCCTTTTAACTATAGGCATACTTAGCCTTGTTGGCAAGTTTAGCGGCGTGTGGTGCCGAACTTGATTTGATAATAAAGCGATTTTGGCGAAATTGCCGAGCCTTATAACTATAGGCATACTTCGCCTTGTTGGCAAGTTTAGCGGCGTGTGGTGCCGAACTTGATTTGATAATAAGGCGATTTTGGCGATATTGCCGAGCCTGCGGATATATCCTGTTATGAATTTGACAAAGTGATTTGCCCAGAATGTGTTGTTCATTAATCTTGAGTCCGGCAGGCAGAAACATCTGTCGGGCTTTCAATAAGGATAAAACATTGTGGCAATCAAATGCGGTAGAGAATAAGAAATAATGACACGATAAAAAATTAAAGAAGATGAAACATGAACCAGTACAAAGTATGGTGCGATGTGTGCCGTGCTACTGATAGTATGGTTTGAGGTTGAATCCGTTCCAGGAGTGCGGGAGTCGTTTTCCCGAGACGTCTTCAAGCCTGTAAGCCCCATTCTGACTTGCTTCCCGGACTATGTAAGACCCTTCCCAGTTGGGATCCAGCTTGCCAACTCCTGCTGATGTGGAAGCCGAAACAACCTTTTTTAGTACCATTTGCCCAACTCTGAAGGACCTTGGCTTGATCCTACGGTCGTGGTAAGCCGCCATGCGCTTCTTGTATGCCGCAGAACGTATCTGGGCGTACTTCCTCCTTTCTTCGAGCCGATCCAAATTATACATCAGGCCCCCGTTGTTCTCTGCGTTGGGGGAAGATGCTCGGACTCCTTGGATCCCTATCTCACAAGGAATGACTGCTTCAGTACCGTATATGAGTGCGAATGGTGTCATTCCAGTTGCTGACCGGGGCGATGTTCGATAGGCCCATAGCACGTTGTTGAGCTCTTCGGTCCACAAGCCTTTGGCACTTTCAAGCCTTTTCTTGAGTCCGGATAAGATAGTTTTGTTCGTCACTTCGGTCATTCCATTGGATTGCGGATGGTAAACCGAGGTGAAGTTCAACTGTATCTTCAGCTCCGAGCAGAAGTTCTTGAAAGCCTGACAATCAAACTGTTTGCCGTTATCAGATATAATTGTGTGGGGGATACCGAACCTTGTTATGATGCTTTTGTTCAGGAACTTGAGGATGTTTGCCGGTGTAATGGTTGAAAGTGGCTCTGCTTCCACCCATTTGGTAAAGTGGTCCACTGCTACTATCAGGAACCGCCTCTGTCCTGTTGCTTGGGGGAAAGGGCCCAGTATGTCAATGCCCCACTGAGCGAAAGGTCATGGGTTGTGGATTGGTTTCTGCTTTGCCGAGCTTTGGTGTGGAATGTTTGCAAACCTTTGGCATTTGTTGCATCTTTGGACCAGAGTCTTAGCATCAGCTTCCACGGTCGGCCAATAATACCCCTGTAAGAGAGCTTTCCGAGCTAGGGCTTGTGCGCCTTCATGGGCCCCGCATATGCCTTCATGAATCTCTCTGAGGATGTAGTTTCCCTCTTCATTGCTCACACACAAAGACCATGGATTGGAGAAGGATCTTCTGTACAGCTTGTTGTCCATCACAGCATATAAGCTCGATTTCCGAACTATTTTCTGGGCTTGAGTTCGGTCCTTTGGCAAAGTTTCCGACTCCAAGTATTGATAAATGGGTAAGCGCCAACCTTCCATTGGCTCCTGGACTTGAACCCGGTAGGTGTCGTAGGTGGGGCGCGGGATAATGATGGAAATGATGTCTGAAGTATCAACCGAGCTGTTGATACTAGCTTTCTTTGCCAGAGTATCTGCCTCTGTGTTCTCTGATCTGGGTATCTGAGTGATGGACCAAGCTGCCCCCCTTTCTTCAAGCCCGGCCAATAGGGAAGAGGTTAACTCTTTGTACCGGATCATTGATGATCTTTGGCTTCGAAGTTTCCCTTCAGCTGACTGACTACCAATTGAGAATCAGAGAATATTTCTAAGTTATCCGGCTTTATTTCTTTTGCCAACTGCAGCCCATAACAAAGGGCTTCATACTCTGCTACATTGTTGGAGGCCGAAAAAGTCAGGTGTGCCATGGCTCGGATCTTGATTAGCAATGGACTCATCAAAATTATTCCGATCCCTGCTCCCTCCGAACTCGAGGCTCCGTCAACATACAGCTTCCACGACACTTTCTCTGGTTCGGGAATGGGCTCGTGTAACTCGGTAACGAAGTCAGCTAACACCTGTGCTTTCATGGATGTTCTTGGCTCAAATCGAACATCAAATTCTCCCAGACGGGCTGCCCATTCTGTTAATCTGCCTGAACATTCTGGCCTTTGTAACACCTTCCTTAAGTTTGTGTTTGTCCGTACCGAAATTGTGTGGGCCTGAAAGTATGGTCGGAGCTTTATTGTTGTTGTGATTAGTGAGAGGGCCAGTTGCTCCAGGATGGGGTAATTTAGTTCGGCTCCTCGAAGTACTTTGCTGGTGTAGTAAATGGGGAACTATTGGCCATTCTCTTCTCGGACCAGCACGGAACCAACTGCACCGGTTGAGATGGCCAGGTAGAGGTATAAGACTTCACCCGCTAATGTCCTGCTGAGCAGTGGTGGTGTTGAGAGGAACTGCTTTAAGGCCTGAAATGCCTGTTGACATTCTTTCGTCCAAGCAAAGTTTTTGAGGTTTCTGATGGCTCGGTAAAAGGGCAAACACCGTTTCACCGAGCACGAAATGAATCTGTCCAAAGCTGTTATCCTTCCGTTCAGCCTTTGTACTTCCCGTACTGTTCTAGGCGGGTCCATGGCTACGATCGCTTTGATCTTCTCTGGGTTTGCTTCGATCCCTCTCTTCGATATCATAAAGCCCAGAAATTTTCCGGACTGGATCCCAAAGGCACACTTCTCGGGGTTGAGTTTCAAGCCTGATTCTCGAAGTCTTTGGAAAGTCTCCTTCAGCTCGGTACATGTGTCCTTTTGTAGCTCGGCTTTTTGATAATCATGTCATCCACATAGATCTCCATGTTTCTCCCCAACTGATCGGCGAACAGCTTGTTCATAAGCCTTTGGTAAGTGGCCCTTGCATTTTTTAACCCGAAAGGCATGACCCTATAACAGTAGGTTCCCCTGTGGGTGATGAACGCCGTTTTTTTTTCATCTGTGCGGGCCATTGGGATCTGATGGTAGCCTGCCGAGCCGTCGAGGAAGGCGTACTCTTCAAAACCCGCTGTTGAGTCCACCAGTGTGTCTATGTTTGGCAGTGGATAACAATCCTTCGGGCATGCTTTGTTGAGGTCGGTGAAATCAACACACATCCTCCACCTGCCGCTATTTTTCCGGACTAGAACCACATTTGCCAGCCAATCTGGGTAGAATATCTCCCTGATGAAACCACTATCCAGCAAAGTTGTCGTCTCTTGCTCAATGGCTATCTGTCTCTCTGGGGCATGATTCCTCTTCTTTTGCTTTACTGGCTTGCATTCTGACCGGACATTCAGCGAGTGAACAGCTAAGTCCTTTTTAACTCCTTGGATGTCCGAGGTTCTCCAGGCAAAAACATCTATAAACTCCCTGAGGGTTGAGAGTAGAGCTTCTTTCTCCGCACCTTCTTTCCTGCCGATATTTGAATTTTCTTGCCTGGCTCCAGCTCAACTACCTGCAACACTTCTGCCGGCTCCGCCCTCCGTTCTTCTTTTTCTGGTACGTCTATTGCATCAAGGGGCAGGCCTTGATTGGCCCCTCTGAGCATTGTCAAGTATGTTTCCCGAGCCGTTTTCTGATTCCCTCGCAGGATGGCTACTCCTTCCTCTGTGGGGATCTTAAGCACCAAGTTTTTCACAGAGTTCCAGGCATCCACTTCAGATAGTAAGGGTCGGCCGAATATTACGTTGTAAGACAACGGGATATCCACCACCATGAAATCTGCCCGGCAAGCACAAACCACCGCATCGTCTCCGAGCTGTATGGGTAGATTAACTAGCCCTTTTACCCGTACAGGTACCCCCGACAAACCAATAAGGGGGACACTGACTTCCTCGAGCCTGCTGTCTGATATCCCCATTGGTCGGTATGCTTGAGCTATTATTAAGTTGACCGCACTCCCTGTGTCGACCAGAATTCGCTGAACCAGGAAGTCTTGAATGAATGCTTCAACAACTAGTGCCTCTGAGTGCGGATGCCGGACATGTGCTCCATCGGCCGCTGAAAATTGGATTACCCCTGTAGTTGAGCTTTGCCCCCGCCCAACGGACATAACCTCCTTGGACTTCCTCTTCCGGGAATGGTCTCGTTGTTCGCCTCCTGCGATCATATGTATGACCCCAGCGGGTGTTCGCCTTCTGCTATTGGTTCTGTTTGGTTGAGGAGATGGCGACCTCTGTCTTTTCCCTCTTTCGTCTTGCTTTGTGAAACGAGCAAGCTCTCCCTTCCGAACAAGATGCTCAATTTCCCGTTTGAGTTGCCTGCATTCTTCAGTCTTGTGACCTTTGTCTCTATGGAAAGCACAATAGAGGTTCTGATCCCGGTTTAGGTCGTCCCTCATAGGTCTGGGCCAATTGACCTGCCCGTTTTGTTTTAGCCAGGATAGAATCTGTTTCCGAGATGCCTTTAGGGGTGTGAATCTTTCATCGTTTTTGTTGTCTGGACGGGGAGTGGTGATGGCATATGACCTGTTAGTCCAGCTGCTTCCTCGGTACCTCTTTTGGTCTGCCTTACTAGGATTTCCCCTCCTTTCCTTCCTTCTCGAGTGAACCTTGTGCTGTCTCCACCCTCTTTCTCAGACGCCCATGACCTATGGGAGGCATGGCGGAGATGCCGAGCCTCATCCATTCGGATGTACTTGTGTGCTCGGGACATGAGTTCGGTAAAGTCTTTCGGTGGTTTCTTGCTTAGGGAGTCGCTGAAATCCTGACACCTTGTGTTTCGGATTAGGGCGTTAATGGCGACCTCCAGGTTCAAATTCTGTATATCCATGGCTACATCGTTGAACTTTTCCACGTAGGCACGTAGTGACTCCCCCTTTTCCTGATGCACCAAGTTGAGATCGGCAGACACCTTGTTTGGGCGAATGGCAGCCACGAACTTGGCGACGAACATGTCACTGAACTGTTCAAAGTTCTGAATACAGTGTGATGGCAGGTTCCGGAACCAAATTTGAGCTGAGTCAGCTAGGGTTTGGGGAAAGATCTTGCACAAGGCCGAGTCGTCTGCTGTAAGGACCAGCATAGTGTGCCGAAATTGGTCAATATGGGCTCGAAGATCAGTGTTTCCGCTGTAGGTTTTGAGGTGAGGGAGGCGAATGTTGGGAAATGGGGCGGCTAATATTTCGCGAGAGAGGGGTGATCGGAAACTGCCTTGGTATTGAAGGGTAGTTCGGTTTTGTTGCCTCTGGATTCTGTCATCCAAAAGGCGGTTGAATTGCTCGGTAGTTAGGGTGATGGTGGGGTTGGGGTTTTGGGGTAATGCTGGGGTGGAGGTTTCCCGTGCAGGGGGCTGAGAAAGGTGAGGCATATTGGTGTTCTGTGGGGGCGATGGCTGGGGTTGAGCCTGTGCCACAATGGCTGATAGCGCAGCGATGAGGGATTGGGCCGTTTGCGGGGTGATGCTAGGAGTGATGGTTGGGATTGTTGTGGCTGGAGAAGCTGAGACTGGATCATTGGATTGAGGGAGGAATTGTTGCAGCATTCCTGTCAGAGTGGTGTTGGGTGTTTGGTTTTCTGGCTGGGAAATGTTTGGGTTGAGATCTGGGAATAGGTCCATGTTCCACGCTCACCGCACCAAATGATGATAAGGAGAAAAGTACCGTGTGTCCTTAGCAATTCTGAACACCTGTAAAAAAGCAAACAATGGACCGGCGGGTTTCCGATAATGGAGTCTCCGACGATCAAGTTAGAAATTCTGAGAGAGAAGATAAGGTATTTTCTGGCAAGAAAATTAAGTAAGTCTTTCATACCTGTCTTAGCTCCTTTTATAGGTGGACTTAAACGCATTTCCAGGAGCTAATGGAAGGAGTTTCCCGTTTTTACCGGCCATTAACCCATTATCGACGAATCTTGAAGGAACGTGGGTTAGTGGCGGTTGTGTGTCCAACGTGGCCGAGCTGTGTTTGGGGCTAGCCTATTGCCGGTCTACAGCTCGGTTAGAGACTCCCAAAGAGTTTAGCATTAGGTCGGTTTGCTGAGCCCTCTTTGGTCGAGGGGTTCGGTTTATCCCGGTTCATTGAATGACCTAACATGCCGGTCGTTATCAGTAAG
>JBBPFJ010001106.1:0-26038 GCA_037975025.1 Excoecaria agallocha
CAGTAATAACTACATTATTGACCTAAATTAAATTTCACACTTTTCAAGAAATTTGACAAAAAATTTGATAGCATTCTAGCAAGGAAAGTGACTGCTTCCTGCACAAAAGACATATTTAAAGGCAAACAATAAATCATAGGCCCTCAGGGCCACCAAATAACACAATTATCAACACCTTACACTTTAAGAGAATAATAAAATAAGATGTAGATTCGACAACATTTCGGGTAGGAATGACACTGCCTCCCTGCATAAGAAACATTTGAAAGAAAATATCAAGCCACAGGCCATTAAAGCTGCCAAACAACATAATTTTAAATTTATTTATACTTGGTGTATTAGCAAAGATGATAAAAATGCACCTAAAAATTCAAAGATTACATACATTATCATCTAAAAATATAGTGTTACAGATTTATGTGCTCATACATAAGGCATTTTATTGCATACAATGTCGTGCAATGAAAGTTGGCAATTTACACTATGTTACTTAGTATACAAGGCATTATTTATCTTTCAATCCAAAGAAACAAAAATGTAGATACAACAGCAACAACTCACACCCATCATGCTTAAAAATAAAGTTTTCTAACCTAAACTATGTTCTGACTTAAGAGAAAAAAATAAATTAATAAAAGAATTAAATTATACTTACTTGGAGAAGATAGAAAGAAAAAAGAAAAAATTGTAAACAAGCTATGCTCCTTGAAGTGCACCTTATTCCTAGGAGTCTATAGGTGCAAACAGCTTGCAAATTGGATGTTAGATGAGAGAAAATGAGTTGAAAAATCAAAATTGAAGCTCAAAGGGTGAAAAGTATGAAGGTTTGGCCAAAAAATGAAGAAGCAATCCCTTTTATTACTAGAATTGAGCAAGGGATGGGAAGTTCATCCTTTACTGAGTGATAGACGGGATGGAAATGTGTCCCGTTCCTTAGGTTAAAATGACCAAAATGCCCTCCATTCTTAATTTCCTCATATTTTCATATTTTAACTCTGTTTTCTTCTATTTTTTTAACCGTTTTCATCGATTTTTCATTGTTTATCAATCTAAAAATAATTTACAAAATTATTAACTCTTTTTATGGGTTACAATATTATTTTACAACATTCGTAGGTTTTAATTACATTTTCATGTATATAGTTGTCCTAAAAGTTTGAAATACCCCCTGAAATTTAAGTGCCCTTTTGAGATGGATGACTTTTTGAATTCCAGACCCTTGAGGATTGACTATTTAGGTCATCAGGCCTTTCATATCTCCTGTAAAACATAGATAAAGATAAATGCAATAATATGTATGTGCAATGCATGAGACATGCAAAATGCATGACTTTTGGTCTTCTAGATGTGAGGGACGGGTAACTTGTGGCTCGCTTCT
Source organism: Excoecaria agallocha (assembly GCA_037975025.1). Taxonomy (NCBI): domain Eukaryota; kingdom Viridiplantae; phylum Streptophyta; class Magnoliopsida; order Malpighiales; family Euphorbiaceae; genus Excoecaria; species Excoecaria agallocha. Next base: position 1,379 of record JBBPFJ010001106.1, read on the forward strand.
GGTGAGGGATGGCCACCCCTCATCACTTTTCTATAAATAGTGCTTAATTTTCTTAGACTTTATGCCTTTAACTTTTCATCTTCCAGGAAGCTTTCTTCAGGTATTCTTCTCTCTTCTTTTCTTTTCTTTTCTTTTATTTTTCTTTTTGTCTATTTTTCTTTTAGTCAATTATTATTATTTATTCTCCCTAGACTTAGACTACTTAGACAATTTCATTACCGTAATAACTGGACTTGCAAAATTACACTGATTACTGGCCAACTTGAGAACTTGGAAGGATCTTATTTTGCTTTCTTACACAAATTTGAGGTTTCTGATGAGAGCTACTCCAAATAAGAATTTAATGACTATTACCTTTCAATACTGGGACCCAAGGCTTCACATATTTTGATTCATTCACCAGGAGTTATGCCTCTTACCTAAAGAGTTTACGTCCTTGGTGGGTGTCAAATTCAACCTCAATGCTCGACCATGCTTGCCCCCTCCCGTGGTTAACTATCCACGAGAAAAGGTCCATACCTTAGGGGTCCTACCTTCTGAGGCTAGGGGTTTGATACCTTATAAAGAGAAATTTTCATTGGAGTACCTGATAGATGTCTTAGCTGAATTTGATGATGTTCCCACTTTCCATTCTCATGTGGTGTTGCATTGCTATCTAGCTCGGTGCCTATTGGTGCATACTTGTGATCCTATAACTATAGATTATGGGTTCTTCAGTGTTCTGGATGGCATACATCAGGGGAACAACCCTTTTCCTCTAATTGTGACTGAGACCATTAATAGCTTGGATACATATCATAGTTCCCATGCTTAGCATGGCTAGTTTCACTTTTCCATGGGCAACCTCATGCTTCTTCAGGTATGTCCTTATTCTTGAAGGTAGTACACCCTTTGTGGGTTTTCATACTAGCTTTTCTTGTTGAAATAAGCATCCTTTCATATTTTCATGCTTTCTATACCTTATTTTTTCTTGAGATGAATCTAACTCACCTTAGTGCTTTTTTCAAGTATGGCTTTATCAGAAACTACAACTACTATTAGAGCCCCCTCATGTTAAATACACAAGCACCTATCCTATGAGTTACATCATAGTCTGACATTTGAATTGAGTGTTTCTATTAGTTAAGGATGTAATTGATTGATTGGATCATTTGATGGATGCTGACATCAAATTTAGGTGTTTCTAACTGCCTATTAATTATGTCACTACAAGAAAACCTAGAAATAGCAACAGAATTGATTCCATTGCTAAATTAGCAATAGAAAAACTATTCCATTGATATTTAGCAATGGAAACTAATTTTCGTTGCTAAAATTGGTTAAGCTTTATAGATTTAGCAATGGAAAAATATTTGGTTATCTTCCATTGCTAAAAGTGGAAGGAAAAATATTTATATTTCGTTGCTAATTAAGGCGGTAACAAATGGCGGATAAAATTTGGGATGAAAAATAGCAATGGAATAGAATTCCATTGCTAATTTAGCAACGGAATGTAGTTTTTGTTGCTATTTTAGCAATGGAATTTATATTCCATTGCTAATTAAGGCGGCAACAAATGGCGGATAAAATTTAGGATGAAAAATAGCAACAGAATATGATTTTCGTTGCTATTTTAGCAACGGAAGATAATTTCATTGCTAGAATATATTTTCTATTGCTAAAATAGCAACCGATAAGTATTTTTGTTGCTAATTAGCAACCAAAATAGAATTTTATTGCTATTTTAGCAATGAAATTTGTATTTCGTTGCTAATTAAGGTGGCAACAAATGGCAGATAAAATTTGGGACTAAAAATAGCAACGAAATATGATTTTCGTTGCTAATTTAGCAACAAAATGTAGTTTTCATTGCTATTTTAGCAACGGAATATAATTCCATTGCTAAAATAGCAACCGATAATTATTTTCGCTGCTAAATAGCAACCAAAATAGAATTCCTTTGGTAATTTTCATTTTTAATGAAAAATAGCAATTGAATTTATATTCGATTTCTAAAATAGCAATGAAATTTATAATTTTTGTTGCAAAATAGCAATTGAATTTATTATCGATTGTAAAAATAGCAATGGAATATAAATTCCATTGTTAAATGAGGGGCATTTAAGTATTTTTAAGTTTGTTAGAACTATAAAAGGGAAAAACCCTAAGCCTACACATTTGCTTCTTTTCCTTCCTCACAGACACAATTTCCCCTCTCTCTCTCTCTAATAAAGAAATCGAAGGCACAACTCATCCTCACTGCAGTTCGTCATCGGTGTTTACTCGTCATATTATCTTTGGTCATCATCTGGTTAGTCTATTCTTACACGTCTTTGGTCATCTTCCTGCCATGATGGTTGAGGAGTTTTTGGTGCCTTTCTTAAAGATTTCGGTGCCTTACTGTTTCTTAATTTTGCTTTTTTTTTGGGAATATGGTTTTAGTAACAAGCTCTTTTAACCTTGAAGTGATACGTTTATCTATGCTTAACCTTGAAGTGATACATTTCTCTGTAGCATTCATCATCACAGCAGCAAGAATTTCATGCAACTTAAAATAAATTTTTGAGATTTCTATTTTTATTTTATTTAGCTCCTCAACTGGATTTATTTTATTCAGCTCTTTAAATTTGCATTGAATCAACTTAAGACAAAAATCATTTACTGATCACTCAGTTATTAATTATTTTTTCTATTTAATATGCAGTAAATTTTTATATTTAATTGATATTGATTTTATCCCATATTGTGGTCAAAAAAGTAATCTTTTATTGAAAATATTCAATGGCATGGTTCAATTGCAATTTTTGGGACAAGTTAAAGAGCAAAAGATGCAAATTTCCAGACCCTCAACACTGAACATTAAATGAGAAAATTCTGAATGGATGTCACTCTGCACTTAATAATGGAAGTTAGATATATTATAAATTAGATTGTAAGTCATATCATCCATCTGTTTTGCCAGCATCTCTATCAAAATATTCTAGCCACTAATTTGCATTGTCCTCACATCCCAAGTATTTCCCAGTATTTATTATAAAGTGAATTATGTGGTTATTTGAGGTTGCATTGAGATCTTGCTACTTGTGCCATGCTTATGATATTTTCTTTTTAGTGATCTTGCAGAGTTGGTGGAAAAGATTAATGTAATTGTAAGTCTCATAGAGAATCTTCAAATACTTATGGTATATTAAGTGTATGTGAGATCATTTCTAGTTCTCTACTAGATTTTTTGAGCCTAAATTCATTAATGTTTTAGAAGATAAAGATGGTTGTATTCTTGTAAGAGCAATCCTGTAAGAAATGGGCAGAAGTTTATCATTCTGCTTATGCAGAAATCCACTAAAGTTGTTTCGTTAAACTGCTTTTTGGAAGAATTTGCAATGGCATAAAGCTATGCACTATTAGACCTTTGGTCAAACTATTTTTAGTGATTAGTATATTTATATACCTGAGGTTTAGTATATTTGCTGCTCGAGCAAGCCCTTCGTAATCCTACTTTTATGAGATTTAAGACAATAAAAAAACTTTTATGAATGTAAATCAAGGCCAAAAACTTTGGCTGTAAGAAAAACCATCAATTTCAATGGAATCCTGATCCAGACAATAATAAGCACAAGAAAAATCAAGTTTAAAGACATGATGCTTAGATTTCATATAGGGCATATTTGTGATATCACCGAGTCTTTGTTGTCTTTTAGTTGCTTTGTTTTTGGGTCATATGCATTAGACAAGCCTACAGTATTTGTTAAATTGTTATAGTCTGATGTTTTAAATGCTATTTTCTTGCAGATTGTTGAGGTTGTCTATTGCAAATTAACTCCTCTACAGCAGGTTGTCTGGTTTTGGATGCTCATAAATGAAATAACTTTTGCAAATCTTAGATTATCTCCGAATTCTATTTCCCTTTGATAATGCTTGGATGTTTTTTCATTTAATGCTTATTTTCTGAAATTGTGATTGGAATACTTGGCTATGTGGTAATCTTCAGTCTAAGGCTTCTTCGCTGAATAAAAAATTTCATGATTTTTTTCTTCATTTATAGACTTGGTTTATCTAATTATAATTAGCAATAATAAAACTTAATTAATAGCATTATTAAGGTAGTTTCAGCAAAACAAAAAAGAAATGGAAAAACATCATTACGGTATATTGTCTACCATTATTGGTTTAGAATCTTAGCTTTACTAGTTGGGATAATTAATGTTTGATGAAACTTATGCTATTTTTTTATATCTATTGTAATTGTAAATTAAGTTAAATATATCTATTTTTACAATTATATCATATCATTTTCTCCTTTAAAAAAAATAGTTTATAATAATAGAGACTTTATACAAGCTGCTTGTTCATTTTTTGTCTTACAAGTGGCGTTCAAAACTTCAATTAGAATTGGAAATTTCCTAAGAGAGCTGTTCGATTTGATTTTAATCAGGCTTGATTTTACTTAATTAAGCTTTTCATGTTTTATTCATTTTTTTATTTCTTTTCAGGTTTGATATCACTTCCTCAAAATAATTTCTTGGAACTCCATATGCTAGAGCTGTTCAGGTAATTATTTATAAATTTCAGAAATGGTGAATAAAAAAGTGTGTTTCAATAATTACAGGTGTAGAGTTTGTTTTCTTTTTGTAGTTTGAGAAAATAAAAATAAAAATAAAAAAAGAAAGAAAAGAACAGCATGTGATGTGATGAACTTTTTCTTGTTGAGGGTTCTTTACAGGCTAGAAGCAGAATATCAAGTACTGTGAAAGGCATTATAGAGGAAAGAAGAATAAGAAATGATGTTTGTTTCTTTAGAAAAAGCAGTGATTTTCTTGAGATACTTCTATGTGTGGGTACCTTATCTAAAGATGAAAAAGTCAGTTTTGTTTTGGATTCACTGTTGGGTGGATATGAAACCACCTCACTTATAATGGTTGTGGTAGTTCATTTTCTAGGTCACTCACCCGCAGCATTGGCCAAACTAAAGGTATGTTAACCCCTTTTCTATGTGCTCACTATTTCTTTTTAATAATTATAATATCAATTAAACAGCATTTAAAAATAAAATATTCTTAATTATTTCATATTAATTTCACAGCTAGAGCACCAAAAGATAAGAAGCATAAAGCAGAAAGATGAGTTTTTGAATTGGGAAGATTATAGAAACATGGAATTTACTTAAAATGTAAGGGCCATAATTTCTCTCTTTTTTTATTTTTATTTTATATTTGTTTAGCTAATTTACATTGATTATAAAGACCATGATTTTCCTACTTTTCCCCATTTTATTAATTAATCGATTTTTTAAATGTTTTGTAGGTCATCAATGAAGCATTAAGATATGGGAACATAGTAAAATTTGTGCACCGAAAGGCTCTAAAAGATGTCAAATTTAGAGGTCATTATTAAATTTTGAACTGAACAAATATTATATAAATATGCTTCAATTAATAGTGCATGCATGCAATTTTTTAGTTAATTTTTTTGGTTTATATAATTAGCATACAACTTTAATATATATATATATATATATATATATATATATATATATATATATATATATATATATATATAATTGAAATAATTTATTTTTTCTTTTCAGATTACTTAATTCCATTAGGATGGAAAGTCTTGCCTGTTTTTACTACAGTACATTTAGATTCATCTTTGCACACAAATGCCCTTCAATTTCATCCTTGGAGGTGGGAGGTAAAAATAATTATGATTATTAATTATGATGATATCAATCTCTGCAACATCTAATAGGGCTGTCCCACAATTGGACCATCCTATAATTTTCAAAGCTTTAATATCTTTAACTTGTACTGTGCTTGGCCTCTATATATTTATATGCATTAATTAGGACAACTTAATTGCTTTAATTAGTTTCCCTGTTGATTTACAATGACAATCAGTTAGTTAATTTAGAGATTTAATTTTCCCATCGTGTTACAAAATTGATCAAAGCATCAAAATCCATATATTAGAAATAAATAATTAATTTTGTAACCTTTAAGAATTAAATGCAGAATCAAGATCAAACATGCAAGAAATTTACACCTTTTGGTGGAGGATCTAGATTCTGTCCTGGATCTAAACTTGCTAAGGTTGAAGTTGCATTTTTCCTCCATCATTTTGTACAAAATTTCAGGTCATTTCTTTCTTTCCATTCTTTAATTAATTAATTTTTTTATTAATTGTTGAGAAATACAATATATTTCTTTTTTGAACTGAGTCGATAATCAATATATAATAGTATTACTATAGTATTCGTATATGCACCGCCAGATCAGAGGAGTGTGCATACATTTTCACCACCTCTATATATAATGATAAGAACTGAATAAAAGAAAGTAAATTTCCAAAAATTGCCATTGTTTAATGATGGAAGTTAATTTGTATAGGTGGAAAATATAAGAAGCTGAACAGTCGATGGCATATCCATATGTAGAATTTCAAAGAGGGCTGAAGCTAATTTTGGATCCTTTTTCCACTTCAAGCTTAAGTCCTCAATAGATGAGGAAAAACGCATTGCTTCAATTTGCTTTAGTAATTAGTATTATAATGGCCTTTTGCTCTTTTTTATTTTGTCAATTATGTACAAGGATGCCTTTCTTATTATTGTAATCTTTCATATTATACACATCTTTTCTTACAAAATAACCATAAATCCATCTGTTATGTTATTACTTATTGTATCTTAAGATATGAAATTCAAATTGCAATGAAAAGTTTTCTTACAAAATAACCATAAATCCATTTAGTTTGCCCTTTTCTAGGACCGATTGCAATGAAAAGTTTTTGTTTGAAGAAGCCATTTTCAATCTACAATAAAAACTTAGCAAGATTAAATGAGGTCTTATTTACAATCCCATAAACCGAATTAATATCCCTTTAAATAATTCATGTTAGTGATTTAATGTGGGCCAAGATCCACTTTTCACAATAACTTATTAGTCAAGGTAAGCTTGTACACCTAACAAGTTAAGTTACTTAGGTAGGAAAACTCCAATTATGTCTCGTACATGACTCTTGGATCAAATGGGCTAACATCTTAAGATGTTATAGCACAAACCTATTTATTAGTTGCCTAGGTCCGGGCATCCCTTTCCATGTTAAGTCCAACCTACATTCACAACCCATGCCTCACAAAGGTAATCGAGCGCATCTAGGACTCTTAGTCTATGTGACTGATGATCGATGCCTTGGCATATTTCGAATTAGGAAGGCCACTTTGTGACTTATTATTTTAGGGATTCATTTTATTACGGCTTACATGGCATACGCTTTGTTATACATTTATAGCATGCATATATATATAATTGCATAAAGTAAAGCATGACAAATATGGGCCTAAAAACCTACATCTAAGATTCTATACTATTACATAAGAATCTTCGAGTTGGGCTTCTCCACTCCGGTGGGCTTTGTCTTGATTTACAAAGTCTTCAAATAAATTCTATACTAAGAAATAAATGAAACTTTTACAATAATCCATAATGGCATGCATGCCATATTTAATTATAAAAACCCAGGGCCTATGAATGGACCATGCATATCCATTCATCACACAAAACAAGCAAATAAATATACATAACATTCATGGATAAAACAAAGTCTAATTTTAATTAATTTAGCCAAGCCCATTAATGGAAATTGTGTACTTGAAATTTTAAGAGAAGACCCCATGATGGGCCTAGGCCGAAGCCCAATGGACTAAATCCACTTATTGAATAAGTTCTCTTGAAAACCCAAAATACAAACTAGTTAGATTTGTGCTATAAATCAACTCTAGTATAATTTTCAATTTTGCCATTTTTAATATTATGTCATACAGCCCATAAAAATTAAAAATGTATATAATATGTACCAACATGAATTAAAACATAAATATCATACACGACATATATACTAAAACAAACAAACAACAATGAAACTAGTTGTTTAATGCTCATATAATGCCATAAACAATGCATAAACACTTAAAAAAATTTTATGAGCCATTTAATAATTTAAATAAGGTCATAAACATTGAGTTAATTTTATTTTCAGATCTAATCTAAATTTTTTTTTCCATTTTAATCAAAACAAAACAAATAATGTTGATTAAACATGCAACAAACACAAACTAGTCATTGTTTTAAGTGATTTTAAAATTAATCAATTAAATTGTCATGGACCAGAATTAAAAAAAAATTAAAATATGTCCAAACCTGTTATTGATCTTTAAAAATCACTTACAAACATGCTAAACACGTTTATATATTTAATTTTGAAAACTAGTTGTTAAACAAACACATATCATGCAAACTAGCACCTAGTTTCAAGATTAACATGTACCATCAGGTATCTATAATTAAATCCGACCATGAACAGCTCTAAGAACATCTTAGGATAGTATATAAACATGTCATAATAATTATAATTCCTAATAAAAGATTTAAAATCATTTTTACACTAAAACAATGCAAAAAACTCAACAGAAAATTTCAGCATTGCATGTTTTTAAACGAATGATTTTTTAATCAAGATATCATGCATCCAAAGCACTAAAATAAGCATGTTTAGGCTCTGATACCACTGATGGGATATCACATGGCAAATACATGAAGATCATGCAGTGAAAAATAAAAAATATAGATCATTCATGCCACACAATAAACAACATAGAATCGAAACATGCAATTTTAGGGTGTTTTAAAACTTACAAGTTCGGATGCTCTTCAAAACTTGAATTTTGCAAAGGAAAATATATAAGATGAACTTATATACTTAAGATCTGGAACACCAATGCTAAGGAGCTACCTTTATGCCACTCCTCTCTATTCTCACACACACACTTGCAAAGATGGCTTAAAACCGAGAGTGCTAGCTCTATATTTGAATATTTGGCAATGGGAATGGATTGAAGCCACAAGATCTCATCTTGTTCTTCTTTTTGGTTCCTATTGCTGCCCAAGAACACAAGATAACCAGAAAGAATTCTTTCCCCTTGTGTATTTCAGCCAAGAGAGAGAGAGAGAGCAAAAAACGGCTAGCTAGGGTTTTTCTTCCTTTTAATTCATAAATATATATCACTTGTTTAGGTCAAGTGTGAATGCCGAAATTTACTATCTTTTGGTAGTAAATTCAGCCTCCATCACTTCCTAATTAAGTGACATATATTAATTCAAATTCCTTTAAATTTTAAATTCAAATTAATTTAAAATAAACATAAGACATTTAATCAAAACAAATAACTTATTTAGGATATACATGTGTCGAAATTCACTATTATTTTATCTTCGAATTTCGGTCACTCTCTCTCCTATTTAAGTGTTTTATTTTTATTCAAATGTTATTAGGATTTAATACTCAATTAACTTAATTATTCTAAGATAATTAATTAATTGAAATTAAATCTACATAGGACGAAATTCCCTCTCTCATGGATCAAGGTCCATTTAACAATTTTAATACCCATTACATACATTAATTTGACTTTAAATAAAAGCCCAAATTAATGCCCAATATTCTATTCAAATATTTTAAGCCCAATGTTTTGTGTGCGATCCTATAGGTCCATTTAATATTGGCAATAAATTAATGAATTAATTCAAAGGCTATATATATTCTCTAGCAAGATATTATAGCATTCCAAATTAAATGAAAATGCAAATGGCATTTATTGACCTAATGCAATTTTGCATAATCCATTACCCTTAAATATCAGAATTAATATAAGGCATGAAACTAGTCATCCTTATATATACTAATTCATTTTTTGATATTCCAATGACACTGAACTCTCAGATAAATAATGATTACTCATTATTTCATCTTTGTATGGCCATACACTTCTCAGTTCACTGATCAAGTGGCCGGTGATATTTTCTCTCTTATTGAGAGGGGTAATCCCTTTACTTCATTTATGCTCTCTAACATGAATTAGTGCATACCCATACTTGTCACCCTGTTACGAGTACGTTAGGTGTATGTCAAAGTACACAATAATTCATAAAGAGTTTCCTAGAGATTTTAGGTCTAAGAACATGCTAGTTATAGGTGGATAAGTGTTAGGAATCTGACGTGTACGTGCTCCCCTCTTTGTTTTAAATATGAAAAGTTGATGTTTGACCGAAATTGTCTGATGTGAAAGGATTGATTCTGTATAGTAAAGACAGTAGTGGGTGAGAATGAAAGTATTACTGCTTGAGGCTTCTTTGAGGTCAAAGCAGGAAAATGAAGTATTGATTGAAACTGAATGTAAATGTGAGAATTTAAGTGCCTATGTGGATGAGAAACAGTCCAAAGAAGGACAAAATAAAGAGTTTGCCAGGAAGTTGAAAAGAAATTGTCTCTGATGCAAAATTTGCACATGAAAAACACTTATGACTAGTACCATGCAATGTTCTCATGAACGGAACGAATCCAGATACCATGTTCTAAACATGTATCTATGATCTCTGATTGTCACTCTTATCCTTATGATCCGTAAGACAAAACTCATATTTTTAGAGAGAGCATACTAGTCTTAATTCATTTGTTATTCCCATAACAATGACTAACTGGGGATATTTAGAATGAAGTCTCTATTGTTTCAAGGTCTTACAACCATGTGCCTCACACATGATAACTTAAACTAAAACAACATTCTTGGATAGTTCTATCAATTGATATGCACAGGAATACAATAGATAAAACAAATGCCTCATTTATTAATTTAAGTGTTTTATAACAATGCATTGGGGCTAGAGCTTACACTAACTCCTTATTCATTCAATATTTTAGCTCACCTATTTCTTTAACTTTCGCTATTACTAATTCTTTATTTGATAGTTGCTTTATATACAATATTTATTTAATCCTAGTTTCTTCCAGAATTATTCTTTAAGTCTATTTCTTATCTTTATCAGTATTTTCAGAATAGTTACTTAACTTTTATTTTACTATGTATTTTTAATCTGTCATTACATATATTGGCTTTTATCTTACTTTACATTTCAATCAATTTTCAAAATATTTTCAATAATTATTAATTTTCTTATTAATTCAGTTTGTTATTCTACTTAGATCATTTTACATTAATTCTAACATACTTGATTGTAACCATTTTTACTTTATTTCAGTTACACTTAATACGTTACATCCATTATGTTAACAGTAACAATAACTTTTGTTAATAGTGCTCTTGTTACAGTTGTCGTCATTAACCCCAATGTCATTTGTTTCGATTAAATTCTATTCTTTAAATCAATTAAACTTTTTATCCTAAATTACCTTCATTTTCTTTATATTCCTTTCGGTATTAATCTTTCTTTGGTTTATTAAACAATTTACAATTTGCATGCATTTGTTCTTCTTTTATCCTATAGTACCTAAGCCATTTACATTTCTTAGGTTCATTTCTTGGTTTACAGTCATATACCATTTTGTTATCAATTCCTTTATTACTTATAACTTTAAATATCAACCTCTATCCATACAATTACACTATTTAGTGTTTTTGTATTCTAGTCTTTATGTTTGTACTATACTCATTACTAAATTTCCTCTATATCTTATTCTCTTAATAAATGCCATATTATTTTTAGTTTCATCATTATAATTATTATCTACCTACACTACTATACTATTCAATACTACATTATCCACTATACTTAATTACTTTCTTACTTTTATTTTACTCTATATTTCAATTCCTTAATTAAGGTCAATTTATTATTTAGTCCTTGAAGTTTCAATAAATTACATTTTGGTTCGATTTTTACTTCAGTATTCGCAATTATAACATTACCTAACTAATTTTATTATTCCTTTTTTTTCTTTTTTTTTTACTTTTTTTCATTCAATCACTTTGGTACAATTTATAAAATTCGATTCTTATATTAAATTTGTTCCTGAGAGCATTATTAATATTTTGATTTAATCCTTATACCAATATTGTGTATACATTTTCGTTAGTATTTTTCCATTCATTTTATATCTTTAGTTCCTTTAACTTTTTCGTTGTTATCCAATTTTAGTTCAGACTCTTAATTCAATTAAACTTATTATCTATATTTCTTTTATACCTTTAACCTCTTATTATATCAGTATTTAATTCATTATTTTACAGGTACCATTTTTTATTGGTTATCTATCATTCATTTTACTATCACACTACTGTCCTAGTACTTTTACTTCGCTAATTAGCTATTTAGTAATTTATCAAATATTCCAATATAACATTTATACTTGAAGATTTAGCTTTCTTTTACTTTATTATTTTTCATTCCTTTATAAATTATTCAATTCAATTTTCTTTCTTTGGTTTGCCCCTAGTATTAGTTTGGTAAGAATCTTCGAATCAGATACACGGGATCAATACATTTAGAATGATTATGAAGAACCATCAGTACATTTACATTTCACATTTTAGCATTTTGACATTTCATTCATTCAGCAGACTGTCATTGGCCTACTAAAGCAAGTCGCCATGACTGGCACCGTAGCTATACATTTAATATCCATATGGCTGGCCAACTATATCCTATACTAGATTTCACTATAAGATTACTACTAAGGGCAACTCAATTGTTCACTTTTCTGATCATTTTTCATTTTTAATTTATTTGTCTTTACATTTTAGATCCAATTAGATCCAATCATACCATTAATTCATACAAACTTAACACATATTAAATTTTCACTTAATACATAGTACAATATTATTACTTCAATCATTCAATACTAATTTAAGACTTCTAAATAGTTTTTATACGTTCGATTAATTATCCATTCATTCTATAACACTTATTTCCTTTTAGTCTTATTTATATCATTTTTTTTTTCATTTTTCACTTGACTTAATATTTTTGTAATATTCATTTAAACATAATATATACAACTTAAAATTCATTTAAATATTTTCACACACATGTATGTATATTCGTCTATTTATATCCGATACACTTAATTTTTTTTATTGATTATTATCATTATTATTATAAAATTATAATTTTTCTTCATTATTATAAGTCTAATTATTAATCTTGTTATTTATTACTATTTAGTCATTTAATCTTCAACTTTTCTAACAATTACTTTTATAACTTACATAAATTTTTTTAATTACAATTTAATCCATAAATTAGACACATTAGTATTTTTCTAAACTTTACTCCCTAAACTTTCATTGATTTATAATTTCATCCTTCACTTCAATTTAACTTACATAAAGCCAATATTTATCTACTTTTTTACACTTATTACATTATTTACTTTCAAATTAATTTTTAATCTCCTAAGCCAGTCAAATTACCATTTAGTTCTCATTTTTCATTTTTTTAATAAATTAATAAAATGCCTTTTGTTTATTTTATTTACAATTTTGCCACTAGTTAATTCATTATTCATTTGTAAAATTATAATTTAATCCCTAAACTTTATTTCATGGGAAATTTTATATTTTAAACTTAATTAATTTCTTATTTTAGCTATTTAACCCTTAGTTCACTTAGTTTATCATTTTTTCCTCAACATTTGGCAAAATTACCAATTGGCCTCTAAAGTTTTATTTTCTTCCATTTAGGTCCCTTTTTCACTTTAACTATGTCATTTTCCATTCTTTTCATTATTTCAACTTTATATTATGAAAATTAATGTTCATATGCCTTTAGTATTCATTAACATTCAACATAAACCTTGGTATTATTTTTATTTTATTTTTTTGGTACTAAATGACTTATGTCGATAATTATTCTTTATTAAACATCAAAATATACCATGTTATATCTAGCATACCATTCAGCTTCACTTAGGATCTTTACACCAATTTAATTCTTTTTATTTAAATCACTTTATTCTTCAATTTTTTGTTCCATTAATATGTCTATAAGCTTAAATTTCAATTATACATGCAAAGTTCACAAAAATACATGACATACATAATTTTAAACCTAAACAAGCTTTATGGAAAATAAGGGATAATATATACACTAACCTTATACTCTTACTCTTCATACTCTAAACCTTCTATTTGTTGCCTTTAACCTAATAAACTCTTTCTTTTTTTTTTTAATCTATTATGGCCGAAAATACAAGAAAAAAAATCCATTAATTCATTGCTTTCTTTATTCAATATAATTACATATACATGCTTCACATTCTTCAAACTATCTATAGAAACTATTAAATCAAATTAAAAACCTTAAAATCACTTACATCAAATCAAATGAGCTTTAGAGATACTAACAAATGAAAAGAAGGGCTGAATATTACTAGAAAAGGTTGGATTTGGTAAGAACTTTGGAAGAAGGATGAAGAAAATTATGAAGAATTGAAGAATACACCATTTGGCCATGGAAAGTGAGAGAAGAGAGGAAAGAATTTTGGAGAGGAGCAGATCTTTTAGCCTTTATATAGTCCCTCTTAATGGGCCAAACCATGATCTAGCCAATTGGGACAACCCAATTTAGCCCAAACCATTAATTAATCCATTATATAGCCTTAATTTATTTCACTTCCCTTCCAAGCTTAATTTCTTCAAAATTCAATTTCATAATTCTTAAAATATATAATTAAGCTCATATAAAAAATTTTAGCTCAATCATAGTCTGTTTCTAATCTAGTTCACTCAAATCGATTTGATTAACCAAATTTTTGTTGTTATCGTAAAATTAATTTTTCACCAACAAATAATAATAAATACTAATTAGAGCCTACTTGAAACTTTCTATAATTTTTGAAGATTATTTGGTATTTTTAAAGCCTTGGTCAAACCCACGATCAATTGATTACTATTTTAACCGAAATAATTATTTTTCTCTTACTTTCTACGTTCAATTCCTTCTAAAAATACTTTCAAAATTCTTAAAATATATTTATTAGGTTTCATGAATATTTTTGGATCAATTGGAGCTTATTTTTCAGTTTGGTCCACTTTTACCAGTCTGATAGTTTGATTTTTCGAGTCGCTGAAAATTACTTTTTCTTTATCATATAATTCTACTCTTTAATATGTACATGTCTATATCTTAGGATTATTTTTGTGAGAACCGTAGAATATTTATAGCCTGACAAACTTCTAGTAAAATCGGATACTATTTGAATAGAAATTGTGATTTTTCCTTATTTTTGACTTTTGATGACTCATTTGACCTCATTTTCAGTCCAAATTACATTCTTAGACTCCTATTAACCTTCCATTTCTGGTGGTCCAATAAAATATTTTTCAACTTTGAGAGACACTATTCACCCTCGTATCACTATTCACCATTAGAAAATACTATTTTTGACTAACCCGGTATTTGGGTCATTATAGGCACAACACTGTAACCTCTCTTTTCCTTTTTATCTCTCTTTTCTAGATCTGAAATTTGCTTGCTATCTATTAAATCTTGAACTTTATTCCTCAAAGTGTGCTAATAATCCATGGGTGCCCTATATGCTGATGGTATGCATAGTACTAGTCTTTCCTATGGTAGGTTGATATGAGCTTGAAAAGCTCATAAATAGTGTGTATGTGTGTTTATTTTTATTAAGTGTAGTATTTAATATTTTGGTATTTTATGTGTATTTTGTTACTTTTATGTGTTTTGTGTGTTCTTGGTTGTTTAATTTATTTTATAGGAGTTAAGGAATCAATTGGGAGCTTAAATAGGCAAATTTGGAAGCACTAATGAAGGTGTGAAGAAGAAGCCATGCCGCGAGCGCGACAAGTGTTGTAGGTCTAGGACAAGAGATGAGGAAGAGAAAGGTGAAAAGAAGGAAGCGTGTCCTGTCGCAAGTGCGATAGATGTCGCGAGCATGACAGGAGGCGGTTAAATGCAGTTGAGCTTGATGAGTCATTTGAAAAGTCACCAAGTTTTATCAAGGGTTGCAACCATATGGAGGGGCACTTGAAGGGACTTTATGCTTGGAAAAGTATATATACTCTAGAAGTTATTTCAAGGAGGATATAGAATTAGAGAGATCTATCATTTTTATTATTTTTTAAAAGTGTAATTAGAGATCAATAATTGTTGTTTTAGTTTTAGTTTTATGGCTTGAAGAGAGGGCAAATACAATAAAGAAGACTACACTTGGTGAAAGGAAGAAGGGTTGAGAGATCCCCTTCTTTTATTTCTAATCTCTACTTCTTCTTTGTTATTATTATTAATTCATTTTAGGAATTGAATTTCAATAATCATATTTATTCATTTCTCTTTCATTTATCTTTATATGTAGGATTTGCCATTAAAAGTTTATTAGTATCATTATAAGTTAAGGAAGATGACCTTAGATGGCAATTCGTTTTCTAAAAATCATCATAATGGTCATAAATAAGGGAGTTAGCGAGAGCAACGTCTTATTGAAAGTTAATAGGAAATTCATTATCAAAGTATAGTTTGAGAGATCGCATGTGGAGATAGTTGTTAAAGGTTGGTTTTTATTCTTTGAATGTGTGTTTATGTAATTCTTGTCTAAATGTGAGAGTTGCAATATAGAACCATAAATGCATGTTTAAGGTATAATCTAGTCTAGATGCGAGAGCTGCGACATAGAATATTATTCCAACTTGGCTTGCATGATAAAGATTGAATTATAAATAAGAGAAAAAGATCAAATTCCATAATTATGTATATGTTATATTCATCATATTCATAAGTCTTCTCAGATTATCATTAAAGTAGAAAAATATTTAATTTAGTATAGTGTAGTTTGAATAATAATTTTAATTTGTAAATTAATGAGCATTGTAAACAAGATTAAAATCAAGTAGTAATAGTGTACAATGTTAATCAACATTCCTTGTGGGATCGATATCTAAAGTACTATAATCAGTACACCGTATACTTGCGGTATTTAAGCTTCTAGTTTTGCAGGTCTTAATGGTAAAAGCTGAAGCTTTTCCTCCTCAAGCAACCTATTCAAAACCCACAACGGTGATTTTCCCAGGTCGAAATAATGCCTCTTACTAGCCTCTGTAGCAGATACCTCTACAATCTTTCCAACCTTATTCTGCCCACTACTATTGCTAATAGCCTTGTTATTGCTGAAATTCCTTCTCTTATTCTCACTGCTTGCCCTTCTAGCTAAATACTCTCCTTCAGCTTCTATAGCTATATCTTTTAAAGACTCCCAGTCCTTTAGACCTTTCATCTTCAAACCATCTCTAAAGTATGGACTCGTATTTTTTATAAATAATTTGATTTGATCAACTGTGTTAGGCTTCCTTTTCATCTCCATCACCCAATTCCTCCATCGGATGAGGTACTCATGGAAAGACTCATCTAGTTTTAGGTGAAGTAACTCAAGGCCATTTAGGGTGACCTCCACCCTTGTGTTGCTGTCATATTGCTTAAGGAATTCCTTAGTCAACAAGTCCTAATCTTCTTTGGTTTACCTATCTAATCCATGATAATAGTCTATTGCAGGCCCAATCAAACTCAAGCAAAAATACTCTACTTTTTACTTCTTGGATAAGGTGGTTCCTTTCATGATTAGTATGTACTATTTAATATATGCTGAAGGGTCTAAGGTGCCATCAAACCTTGGCAAATAAGGCATTTTAAACCTTTGGAGCAATGGCTTATCTCCACCCAAATCCCTATCTTCAGGGTTCATCCCACTACAAGCAGACAGTAGCCTAAACATGGCTTTAATCTTCTCCTCAAACTTCTTAAAAGTTGGATCCTCAATGATAATAGTGATTTACATGATATTTTTAGTATGTTTTTAGGTGTTTAAGTTAGTTAATTTGGTTTAATTTTGGTTAATTTATAGTTTAAATGCATATATTTGTGTTTCAGGAGTTAATTTTAAGTTTTGGTGTTTTTCAAGGTTAATTTGCAAGAAAATTGACTTAATTGCAAAGAGGCAAGAAGTTTTAAGCCAAAACTATGAAATTGGAAAATTCGTGCTAGTAAAATGTACATACAGTCTAGTGAAAGCTTGAGTGGTCGTGCATTTGAAGACTAGTATTTCAAGTGGACGTGCAACATTTACAAAGAAACATGCACTGCAGTGTATGGAAAGCCAAAAAACTTTGAGTGGCCACTCAAACCCTGTGAGGAAAAATGCACGGCAATGCATTTCATTAAGCAGATTTTTGCTTGGTCGTGCAATGGAAGTTCGATGCGTCGAAGGATTTTCCAGTTTCAGAAGAATTCTTTTCCTATTCTAATTGAGGAAGTTTAAAAGACCACTATGACTTATTTTGCCTATAAATAGATGAATTAAACACCAAATCAAGATCATCAACTAGGAAAGCTCATTAGTTTTAAGTTTTTACGTAGTTTTTCTAGTTAATAAGTTTTTTTTCTTTCAACTTTGTTTTAGTTTTTAAACATGTTTATGAAGTAGTTTTTCTTCTTTTGCTAATGGATATTTGAATCTTTTATTTGCATTGTTATAACTTTATTTTAAGCTCTAACTTCAATATCAGTTGATTATTTATTGGTTTTAAGCATATTCTTATCTTTGATTGTGTTAAGATTAATTATTGGTTTATTGATTCAATAACTAAAAATTAGTTTTGACATAAGTAATGATTTGCATGTTCTTGAGTTAACTTTTTAGTGTCAATGCATGATTGTTTTCTGATTTTGAGATAATTATGTATTGAAATTATTGATTAATACTAAGAGGGGAAGAACTAGGAATAAACTAGAATTGAATTTCCTTGCAAAAGAGTTTAATGAAAGTTTAGGATTTTAACTGGATCTTTATGCTAAGTATTGAGTTGTTCTTAACAAGGGAATTTAATGCTTAAGAAAGATAGTCTTGTTTCAAGGTATCAGGCTTTATTTCATCTAGTTTTTCTATAATTACTGGTGTTTCTATTAAAATTAGGTCATTACAATGAAAGTTAAGGTGGATAGTTCCTTTAGCAAGAGAATTTTAGTTATTATTTTGTTTTTAATTCATGTTAGTTTAATTTTAGTTTTTATTTTGTTTAATTGTTTATTTAGTTTAATTTTTGTCTTTAAATCAAAAATATTTAGGAAACAATCTCGGATTGATTTAATTCATACATAGATATTATTCTTATCAATTCATGTTTTCTTGGATATTATATTTAGGGTCTTAATCTATATTTCCCTATATTACTAGCCAATCTAGTACACTTGCTAGACATCGGTCACTCAGCACTATAATCCCTTATCTTCACGTTCATTATTGGGGGAACATAGTCCTTATCCTCATTTTCTATGAAGTCATCCTTTGGGTCATTCTTCCTTTCCTTCTAGGCAGATCTCGAAGCACAGTAGTATCAGTTATGATAGTGTTTCCAACATATGTTGGCTCTGCTATCTCATGAGTGGGTGCTATAGGTTGAGTTCTAACATTAAATGCTACAAAAGCCACCATCCCACCGATCATAGCCTAAATTTTTTCCTTAAACTCTTACAGTTGTCTATCCAGTCTCCTATCTAAGTCATCCCTCATTATCAAAAGCCCAATAGGAATAACATTTGCCCTTTCCCTTAGAAATAAAAATATTATGATGGTGTCATCAATCACTCTCCCAATCTCATTTCCCCTTCCAGTTTCATTCACTTCATCATTTCCCATTTATGAACTTATTTCTCGATTATTTTCTGAAAATTGCCTTAACCCTAACTCAAAATTAAATTCTAAACCTAAATCTAACCTCAAGTCTGACCTTATTAGGCTGGATATAGATCTCCAAACCAACTGCATGTCTAACCCTCTGGACCACCTAGATGAGTCTATGATGTATATACATGATGTGTGATTTTATTAGACGTCAATCACTGCCACACACAAGCACACCAATAGCCTTCTAACCTTATTACTCCTACACAGGAGGTTGTATGATCTCTTTCCTATATGGGCTTAGTATGGATCAATAGCGTATCCAATGAGCATGTATGGTTCAGATTGGAAAATCAATAGCATAACCTCTTTAATTAAAAGTATAGGTGTATGGGTTTTGACCATTTTGTATTTTAACTAACTTATACAAATCGAGTTAGGCTTGTTGGGGTACCGTAGCCTTTGATTGGTACCCTCTTAATTTGTTTGAGTTTGGTCAATACATAAAGGTCCATAAGGAAAGCATAGGATTATTGTGGTTATAAAACCTAGGAAAAGTTGCTATTGTCATTACATAGGCTTGAGTCAAGGGTGACGAAACTTTAAGGCTACCTAAGCATGGTCCTTGCTAATAGGTCTGGCTTATCATGAACATAACAACCAATAGATCATCATTTTATATACCATTTGGTACTAGACTTAGGCTAGTGGATCTCCTTGACACCTTCCTACATTGAGCAAATAAGGGCATGCTTCAAGATAGCACCAGGGCTAAAAAAGGATGCCTAACTTAATTCTAAGGCTCTAAGATGTATGCAAGAAATGTAGTTTAGCAAAGAGATAATATTAATAAGAAAACCCAATCATAAATAACTTAACCAAAATGCATTTTAGAGCAAGATCTCTTTGGTCCGTAGTGGAGTCACCACTATGTCATGCACCGAAGCCATTGCTCATTTTTGGTTGGGTTTTCAAAGGCCTATTTAAAGGATTCAACACCTGAGGAGGCACACTTGTATTATAAATTGGTAATTTCACAATAAGAAGGAT
This sequence comes from Excoecaria agallocha, assembly GCA_037975025.1. Classification (NCBI taxonomy): domain Eukaryota; kingdom Viridiplantae; phylum Streptophyta; class Magnoliopsida; order Malpighiales; family Euphorbiaceae; genus Excoecaria; species Excoecaria agallocha. Next base: position 21,893 of record JBBPFJ010001106.1, read on the forward strand.
TGAATCAAAATTATTACTAACGGTCAACCCATGAATGCATCTACTAGTAGGCTCTAAGTGGTAGGTGTCATAATGTCACCATCTAACAAGATGTTGGGAGTTGATTCTTGACCTCATTTTGATGCTTAAACAGAGAATGGCATTCAGAATATCCCTCTTATTAGGCATTATGGTTATGATGGAATATGACATGGTATTATAATCATGATAGCACAGCGGAAAAACAAAAATTTTATCATACATACCATACATATCCAAAGATAGAATCGAAACATGCAATTTTAGGGTTATCGAACTTACAACTTTTGATGCCTTTTAAAACTTTTATTCCGATGATGACCAGCAACTAAGATGGCTTTGTCCGCCTTAGATCTCGATCACCAATGCCAAGGAATAGCCTTTTGCGGCACTCCCTCTATTCTCACACACACAATTACACCGTCGGTTTAAAAACGAGATTGCTAGATCTCTTTTTCGGTATTGTGTAATGGTTATAGTTTGAAGCTACAAAACTTGATTTTGTACTTCTTTAGATTGCTATTACTGCTCAATAACACAAGAGAATGAGGAACAATCCTTTCTCCTTGTGAAAAATTGAACAAAAGAATTAAGAGAGAGAGAGTCACTATTCACGAGTTACTATTCATGCCACAAAAAATTAGGTTTAGGGTTTTATTTCTTTTAATATATATGCTTATCCTTTGGCAAGTCATTAATCTGAGTTCAACTATCCTAAGATAATTAATTCAAACTCTATCACTTCCTAAAGATAAGTAATATATTTTGAATTTAAATTCAAATTTGAAATAAAACATAAGACATTTAAATAAATGAAATCACTTAATTAAATATATAAGTGATTTAATTTAATTTAAATTCCTTTAGGCTTTAATATTCAATTAACTTAATTAACACAAGATAATTAATTAATTGAAATTAAACCTTATGGGCTGAATTTCTCTCTCTCATGGACCAAAGCCCAATAGCAATATTATAACCCATTACATACATTAATTTGACTTTAATTAAAAGCCCAAATTAATGTCCAATACTTAATTTAAATATTTTAAGCCCAATGCTTTGTGTGCGATCCTATAGGTCCATTTAATGTTGGCAATGAATTAATAAATTAATTCAAAGGCTATATATATTCTCTAGCAAGATATTATAGCATTCCAAATTAAATGAAAATGCATATGGCATTTGGTGACCTAATGCAATTTCGCATAGTCCCTTACCCATAAATATCAGAATTAATATAAGGCATGGAACTAGTCATCCTTATATACATTAATTCATTTCTTGATATTCCAGTGACACTGAACTCTCAGATAAATAATGATTACTCATTATTTCATCTCGGTATGGCCATACACTTCTCAGTTCACTGATCAAGTGGCTGGTGATATTTTTCTCTCTTATCGAGAGGGGTAATCCCTTCACTTCTCTCATGCTCTCTAACATGAATCAGTGCATACCCAATCATACCCGTACTTGTCACTCTGTTACGAGCACGTTAGGTGTATGTCAAAGTACAAAGTAATTCATAAAGAGTTTCATAGAGATTTCAGGTCTAAGAACTCCGATACAAAACTTGCATATGAGAAACACTTATGACTTGTACCATGTAGTGTTCTTATGAGCGGATCGAATCCAGATACCATGTTCTTTAACATGTATCTATGATCTCTGATTGACACTCTTGTCCTAATGATCCGTAAGACATAACTCATAAGATCAGAGAGAGCATACTAGTCTTAATTCATTTGTTATTCCCATAACAATGACTGACTAGGGATATTTAGAATGATGTCTCATTTGTTTCAAGGTCTTACAATCCATGTGCCTCACACATGATAACTTAAACCGAAACAACACTCTTGGATAGTTTTATCAATTGATATGCACAGGAATACAAAGGATAAAACAAATGCCTCATTTTATTAATTTCAAGTGTTTCGTTACAATGTATTGGGGCTAGGGCTTACACTAACAATCTCCCACTAGCACTAGTCCCAATTGGGCATAGCCCTAAGACCGAACGCTCTCAAATGAGCTTCATGCAGATTTGGACGTAACTGTTTCGTCAAAGGATCTGCTACATTGTCTTCACTTGATATCTTGCTAACCTTGACGTCTCCACGATCAATGATTTCTCTGATCAGGTGGTACCTTCTGAGTATGTGTTTGGATTTTTGGTGTGACCGGGGCTCCTTAGCCTGTGCGATGGCCCCGTTATTGTCACAGAAAATTTCTAATGGATCTAGGATGCTTGGGACCACTCCTAATCCATTAATGAAATTTTTAATCCAAACAGCCTCTTTTGCAGCCTCACTTGCTGCAATATACTCAGATTCTGTAGTTGAGTCGGCAACGGTTTCTTGCTTTGAGCTTCTCCAGCTGACAGCACCACCGTTCAAAACAAAAACAAACCCAGATTGCAATCTAGAATCCTGAGTGCTGGTGTGAAAAGTAGCATCGGCATAACCTTGTATGACGAGCTCTTCTTGACCACCATACACCAAGAAGTGATCCTTAGTCCTTCGCAGGTACTTAAGGATCCCTTTTACAGCAGACCAGTGCTTCTCACCAGGGTCTTGCTGAAACCTACTGGTTATACTCAGTGCATGAGCAACATCCAATCTAGTATATAACATAGCGTACATGATAGATCCAATAGCAGATGCATATGGGATTCTACTCATGTTGTCCCTTTCCTCTTTGGTTTTAGGGCACTGTTCTTTAGTCAAAGGAACTCCCAAAGCCAAAGGTATGTACCCTTTCTTTGAGTCTCCCATACTAAAACGCTTTAGTACTTTGTCTATGTACTTTTCTTGACTTAGTCCCAAAAGCCGATTCGATCTATCTCTATAGATTCGAATACCAAGTATTGTCTCGGCTTCACCTAAGTCTTTCATTGAGAAACATTTTCCCAACCATTGCTTAACCTTTTGCAATGTTGGAATATCATTCCCAATGAGAAGGATGTCGTCCACATATAGGACCAGAAACACTACTATGCTCCCACTAACCTTCTTGTACACACAAGGCTCATCTTCGTTCTTGATGAAGTCAAATTCTTTGACTGCCTCATCAAAGCGAAGATTCCAACTTCGGGATGCTTGCTTTAATCCATAAATGGATTTTTGAAGCTTGCATACCTTCTTAGGATGCTTGGGATTGACAAAACCTTCGGCTATGTCATATACACATCCTCAAGTAAATTTCCGTTAAGGAAAGCAGTTTTGACATCCATTTGCCATATCTCATAATCATGATATACAGCTATGGCAAGCAAGATCCTAATGGACTTGAGCATGACTACAGGCGAAAAGGTCTCGTCATAGTCTATACCATGAGTTTGTCGAAAACCTTTTGCTACTAGTCTACCTTTGTAGGTCTTATCAGCTTTTAGTTTGAATAACCACTTGCATTCAATTACCTTAGCACCTTCTGGTGGATCAACCAAGGTCCAAACCTGGTTATCGTACATTGATTGCATCTCGAATTTCATGGCTTCAAGCCAATTATCCGAGTCTGGGCTTTCAATAGCTTCTCGGTAGGTAGTAGGATCCTCACGATCTACTAACTCAATAGTGTCACTGTCAGTGATTAGAAATCCATATCTCTCAATCTCCTGACGTACCCTATCAAACCTTCTAGGTACTTGTGTAATGGGTTCTTGTTCCACAACTGGTTGTGAACTTGATCCCATTTCCAAACCATCCTCTATAGGAGCTTGTGGCACTTGAATTTCTCCAAGTTCTACTTTACTCCCACTGTCTTTCTTGAGAAGGAATTCCTTTTCCAAGAAAACAGCCTTGCGAGCAACAAATACTTTGTTCTCGGCTTGTGAGTAAAAGTAGTATCCCTTTGTTTCTTTGGGATAGCCCACAAACAAGCAGACAGTCGATTTGGACTCTAGTTTGTCAGATGTTAATTTCTTAACATGTGCTTCACAGCCCCAAATCTTGAGAAAAGACATATTAGGTTCTTTCCCAGTCCATACCTCGTATGGTGTCTTCTCAACTGCTTTAGTTGGAGTACGGTTCAATAGAAACGCAGCAGTTTCTAATGCATAACCCCAAAAAGAGATAGGAAGATTAGCTTGACTCATCATAGATCGAACCATGTCCAACAGAGTTC
>JBBPFJ010001107.1:0-26021 GCA_037975025.1 Excoecaria agallocha
GAAAAAGAAAAAAAAATCAAAAGTCTTGGGCACATGTGTCGAAAAAGCTGGGTAGTGTGGAATTTAAGATTCACACAATAATTTACTCATGATAGCTAAGCAGGCAAGAAAGCTTCTAATATATATATATATAATAAGGACAAGAATATATAATAAAGTTCCCTATGCGTAAAACCTAATAAGTAGCTTTACCTAATCAAACTATTATTATTATTATTATTATTATTATTATGGAATTTAAGAACTATCTCAGTCATTGAAGAGAGAAGAAAAAGAAAGAGCATGTGATGTGTTTGGGAGGTAGGTAATAAGATGATTAAAGTAATGGGAAATGTAATTTAATTATTCGAAAAAGAAAAATATTTGTTAGTTAAGAGCTTTGGTGGTGGTGGTGGGATCGAAGAGTAATATGAAGGAAAGAGGACAAGTCTTATCATGTGCTAATACAGTAAGGTATGGGATTCCCATATTAATGGGAAGAGGATTTTAGCCAACCCCTTATTCAACAATATCCTTCTTCCACAATAAAATTCCAATTTCTCTGTAAAACAACCCCATGTTTTTTCTACCTAATCTCTTTGCTTTTACTTATCATTTTCTTTTTCTTTTTTTTAAGAAAAATAATCAAATATCAAATATATCATGATTTAATACGCGGTGCACAATCAAGATTATTCATAGTATACAGTAAAATATCAGCGCACTATGCATGAAATTACAACTCATACAAGATAGGTATAATACGCAATATTTCCTCTATTATATATTCTCAACATAAATGAACCAACATCATGTATAGCAGTGGTTGTAAAAAAATTCTCAATGTTTATGGTATTAATTAAGGCTAAGTATTTATGATAGGTTTATTATATATAGTAAGATATAGGTATAATTAAGGTGTAAATATTCAAATGGTGATGCATGTGATGATGTGTAAAGAATAAGAATACAGTTCATATTCACGCACATCCATCTATTGATGCATATGGTCGGCTGTTATTTTATTACATAACACCAGAAAGAAAGAGTGTAGTTTGGCAAAGAAGCAAACACTTAACATAAAAGAAACAAACCAATAAAAGCCCATAGACATTAAGACAACCTTTTTTTTTTAACCTAATTGGCTTTTGCTTGCCCATTTTGTTGAGGGGTAGATCGCTGGATCCATGAATATACTGTTCTTTTGTCTGCCATGTTAGCTTTAAATTCTTTTGTTATAGCCATAAGACATCTGCAAACATTTTAAATTCTAATATTTATACATTTAATTAACTTAATTACATAAATACATAAATTTATGTAACAAGTATTAATTTTGCATTGCCGTATTAAAAACTGAACCCCTAATCCGATCTACTCGTATGGCGTGTATGTTTTTCTCTAAATGTCTCCTCGTGTTGCACGAGTTTTCCATAATTTATTTTGCTTTCTAATTTTTGGGTTAATTGCAGCCTGCTCATCCAATTTTAGGGGTTAAAACAATATATATATATATATATATATAGAGAGAGAGAGAGAGAGAGAGAGAGATTTAAATTGATTTAAACTAAAGTAAAAATTATTAAAAAAAATCAAATTTTCATGCAGACAAGCCATATATATGTGCACTAGGACTAGATCAAAAAAAATGAAAAATTATTAAATCGGTAATTAAAATTGAGTTCAAACATGTCTATATAGTTAATCAGTCTGATCGCATACGGATTTGGATTTTAATCGTTAAAAATTATGCTTAATAGATTTAAATTTGAATTTAATATTTAGAAAACTGGTATTTAATGGTTAAGCGGTTATTGAATGTAAGTTTCTTTATATATAGTTTATGGGTACCATTTTTACATTTTAATTAAATTATTATTTTACTTTATATAAATATGCATATATTTTATGCATTAATCACCAAGATCATCAACTTATCAATAACGATGAGTGATAAATTAGTGTTGTTTATATAATTTTTTTAAAAATTTTATTGGCTTGTATTTAGTGTTTTTAATTTTATGGATATTTGTTTTCTTTTTAAAAATATAGGGTGATTATATATGTTTAATTTTTTTTATAATTAATCAACCGCAATTGACAAGCAGATTAGTAGTTAACCTTTTACTAATGAATTAAATTTGTTTAAAAATCGATATTAACAGATCCAACCTAATAATTAGTCATTCCTAATATACATGCGCATGCATACCACATAAGTAAAAGTCTTTAAAGAAAATACATCAAATGCCATGTCCTCATTCTAACATGTTTTTTGTATCATAAATCTTTCTCAAATTTGGTCAAAATTAAGTTAATTAACCTCGTGTAGGTTAAACTCGAAAAACAGAAGTGATCCAATTAAATTAATTAGAGTTACATTAAAGGAAATACAAATAATTAAGGATGATGAAAATGCTTAGCTAAGATTGGTAGGATTGTCAAATAGTAGGAGGAAGAACAATCAACCTGCTGGTGGGTTTCAGGCGGCTGCTCTCTGAAACTTTGACCGTTAATAATTCAAAAGACCAGAGGTATAATGAAGAGCAATTGACCATAGTACTAATTAATTACGTTTAATTAGAATTTGGATCATATATAATTCTGATTAGATGCATTCATCTCCCTTAATTATATTGCTTAATTACCTCTAATGACAACTGGCCATTCTTGAACATTGACCATCTAATAAGGGCTAAAACTCCAGTGCTAAATTTTAGTCTCTAATCATCCTTCAATGTTGACTGCTAATTACGTACACAAACATACAATGTTTATATTTGCAAAAATTTTCAAAAACCAACATTATGGAGTTTTTGATGTTAATGAAGAGAGGAATCTTTGTTCAGTTAATTTGGAGCAATTTTTCTATGTTTCACTTCACACCACTTAAATATTCTAGCTTATTATGCCTGCAGTAACGTGCATGACACTTGATTAATTATTTTTATAAAATATGTGGTACATAATTTTGAAATCTATAAAATAATTAAAAATATTTAAATAAAAAAACTGTTATAATTACGTAGAAGAACAAAATAAGGATTTCTATTTAATATATATGTGTTTTTTTTTTCTAGATAGACATAAATATAAAAATAATAGATAGAAGTATTGCAATACATGACATATTTATATAGTTGAATTTTTATTCATCCTAAAGCATGTGAAACAAAATCAGTCTATAATTTATGAGGTATATTTTATATAAAAATAATGAAAATCCATTATTTATGCCCGGGGTATACACAAATTCTAAATTTGAAACCCATTAATCTGACTAATTTATATATACGCTAAATAAGTCATAACTTTATCTCAAATATTGTTTTATATACAAATAATGACCAACTTTGTAAAACCCATTAAAATATAAAAAATTAAAAAAATAATAACTTATAACCTTTTGCATGTAGAAATGATCGTATTATTATTCCTTTGTTTATGTTTTAGTGGGTTCTGTTATTATTTTAAGTTAATCTCATTCTACATTAACAAATCGTGAATTTCAGTTCTGCTAATTTTATTTAAATTGGACTTGATGTAAGTTCCGATATCAAATTTTTAAAATACAAGAATGTAAAATATATTAAAGTTTAGAGAGTCCATAATGTATTTTTACATATAAAAATTAAAAATTGAAGGACATGGATGTCAAATTAGACAAAAACACATCCCAATTTAAATAGAATTGACAGAAATTGAATGCACAATTTATTAATATTGCATGAATTTAATTTAAAATAATTTTGAGATCAATCAAAATATAAAAAATTAAAACAACTAATTTATAAATTTTTGCATATATCAAATGTTTGCATATTTTTAACTTATTTTTATATTTTAGTGGATTACACGATTATTTTAAATTGATTTCATCAGAAATTAACAAAATGCGTATTTTAGTTTTGTCAATTTTATTTAAATTGGACATAATATGAGTGATTTAAAAAGTATATAATATTAAATTTTTAAAACACAGGCCTAATAAAAAAAATTAAAACTTATAGAATTCACGATGCGTTTTTCCATCAAATTATTGATCATCTAGAAAATTGATAGTTATCCAAGTTTAAATGAATTTGGTCTTGTAGCCATTTAGGTGATGAAATCATATGAAGATTGTGCCAAATATATAAAGTATATTTAATATTTATCATAGTCAATGAGCTCATCCTCTATGTGACGCTCATATAACTTTATTACATAAGAAAGTAAATTGCTTTATCCGTTGTTGGATTTTTTTCCCCCTTTTTCTCCTTTAATTTAGCACCATTGAGCCATTTATGAACAGTGATATCAGTTCCAAAGTTAATGTCTACTGCAATTTTAATGGCTTTGAACTAAATTTGCTTTTTTTTTTTTTGTTAATCTATTTAATGGGTTTTGTTAAACTATTTTATGCGAGTATGAAACTATTTATCAAATTAACATGTTTTCAACTAAATCTTAATCTAGATTAGTGCTTTTCCATGTCATGTTTGAGGTTATCTACACAAAATGATCAGAAAATTCTCAAAAACGTTAATGTAATTTTAAATTTCAAATTAAAACGCCACTTAGACCCCAATTTTAGTTAAATATTAACATACATTAATTTAATAAATAATTTTAATTTCGTATTGAACCGTAAATTGGTTTTGATTTACTGTTTTATCTGTAATTTGCAGTATGAACGGTTTTTTTGCGATATTGAAAACAATTATTTTCCATCTATTGTACCAAAACAGTAAATAGTTCACGGTATTTCATATTCAATTGTTTAGTATGTACCGATTTTAATAACTACGATGATAAAAAAAAGGGCTAAGGCTCTAATAAATTGTGGTAAATAAAATTATTTATAGAAATCAGGAGTAAATTCATAAAATTTTATAGAGTTAAAATTAAGAAATTTAATGGATATATGTTGTTAAATAAATGTATAAGAATCATAACAAAAATATAAAAATATAACTTTGAGGGCTATAATTTTTTGAATGTTATTATAAACTTTATAAGTTGATAATACCGGATTATCTTTGGGCCCAAACAAGCCTCGGTCCTAAAGCTCAAGGCTCAATTACAGAAAAGCCTAGCACGTTGCAAGTGGATAATTGGAAAGCAACCGCGTGCTGCTCGATCAGACTGATACGCCTGAAGTTTACATCAGTCCACTGATACACTACAAAATCCATGCCTCTAACCTGTTTACCGTCACATCACCGTTCACCTGCTCTGACATCTCCATAGTCATACCTTAGGCACTCGAGTGCCCCACGCCTCATATAAATAGCCTAATGAGAAAGATTTTCAGGTATTGGATCTTGAAAAACTCTCTCTCTAGATTTTTCTCTCTCCAAGTCCTTTGACTTAATTTTTGAAGTGCTTACGTCTAGTCCATTAGAGCAAAACCTTTTTGCAAGTGTTCATAATCTAATTGGATCACTTGGTCATTAGCTCATCCTAAGGTTCTGATGAATCAGACCTTATTATTTTGTACTTTCGTTGAGAGTTATGACAAGATCAAGATCAACTGAACATATGACATCCGAAGAAAATGACCAAGCTTACAACAGTCAGGGCAGAACCAGACCCACTAGAAGACGAGATGGGACTCGTTGATGCGATATTGCGACAAGCTGAAAATACCCCCATTACCATAAGGCATATGAGTGTGCTTCTTAGTGATTTCACAAAAAGTATCATCCAGACCATTCGTGAAGGAAAAATGCCCAAAACCTCCACACGAAACTATTGGGACGACTTTATAGGTGAGTAGCAGAAAAACCAAAGTAGCAGGGGCTCTTTATCAACGAGCCACAAGCACAAGATGATGCGAGAATGTGTTCCTCATTAACAGGTTGCCCTCTTCTTCTTTTCATTTTGATACACCTTAATTTAAATTGCATGGAACTCATCCTGACTATACTTCACTTTATGTCTTTGGATCTAAATGTTTTCCATATACTTGGGATACGCGAGCGCATAAGTTTATTCCCAAAACTGTCTCGTGTGTTTTATAGGTTATAGTGACAAACATAAAGGATATAAATGCTTTCATCCATCTACAAAAAATTTCTTTATCTTTTGGCATGTAGTTTTTGATGAAAAATATTTTCCTTTTAAAACTGCTTCTGGCTCTACTCATACCGCTCATGTTCTCACTATTTTTGATTCATGGTTGCCTTCATCTAACAACTCTATTGAACTAGGTACCACACTGCCACCACCTTCCTTGCCATTTACTATTCCTTTACCAAGTTTCCCTAGCATGCAATCTGACTTCCTCGATGTCATCCCTCTGCCAGATATAGGTCGGATTGGTGATCGTTCTCCTGTGCCTCTTGAACCCCATGCTAATCCTACGTTCTTTATCTCCCCACCTGATGACCTCATCCCTTCTCCTATGTCCTTTTATTTCATTAGTCTACTACACTCTCCTGAGGCATCCCCTGCTCATTCCATGCTCACTCAATCCAAACTTGAAATTCATAAGCCCAACCTTGTTATGACTTAATAGTAACCTCCTCCCCTATTGTTCCTTATCCTTCTAAAACCATTAAATATGTCCTCTTCCATTCTGGGTGGAAGGCTGCCATACTTGAAGAGCTCGTTGCTTTACACCATAATAAAAATATAGAGATTAGTTCCCCACACTCTAGACCTACATGTCATTGGTTCCAAATAAGTCTTTAAGTCCAAGCTTAAACCAGATGGTTCGGTAGATCTCCTAAAGGCTCATCTCATTGCCAAGGGTTACCATCAACTTGATGGTATTGATTACATGGAAATATTTTCTCTTGTCATCAAACCAGGTATGATTCGTTTACTTTTATTTGTTGCTCTTGTCAAGCAGTGGCCCATTCGTCAACTTGACATCAATAATGACTTTCTACATGGTTATATTATCGAAAATATTTTCATGGAACAACCACCAGGTATGGCCGATCCACAACATCCTCTCCATGTCTTTAAATTTTAGCGGGCTCTTTATGTTATGAAACAAATGCCTCGTGCTTGGTTTGACTGCCTTAGCCAATTTTTGCTTTCCTATGGTTTTTTTATAGCTTGGCTAACCCATCTCTTTTTATTTCTCACTCTACTAATGGGATCTTAGTTTTACTTTTATATGTTGATGTGCTCCTTACAGGATCCTCAATAGACCTTGTGACCTCCTTTATTCAGCTCTTAAGTCGAGAATTCTCCATGAAAAATTGGGGTTCGGTGTATCATTTTTTAGCCATTGAAATCTCACCTACATTTGATGGCCTTCAGCTGTCACAGTCTCACTATGCTCTTGACATTCTTGATCGATCCATTATGCTTCATGGTCAACCCATGCCTACACCTCTTGAGATGAAGTCCCTGTCTGCTACTCATTCTCCCCCACTGGATGATCCCAATCACTTTCATGCTATTGTGGGTGCTCTTCAGTACCTCACCCTCACTTGGCCAGACCTCTCCTTCAGTGTCAACTATGTCTCTCAGTTCATGCTTGCTCCAATAGCTGCTCATCTCAGATTGGTCGCCGCATCCTCCAGTACTTAAAAGGCACCATTGACCACGGTCTCCATCTCACCTCCAACATCTCGCTGGCATTATCTGCCTTTTCAGATGCTGATTGGGCTGGTTGTCCCACCACTAAAAGGTCTACCACTAGGTACTGTAACTTTCTTGGCTCAAATGTCATCTCCTGGTGTGCAAAGATACAACACATGATCTCATGTTCTAGTACTGAAGTTGAGTACTGTGCCATGGCTCATATTGCTGCTGAGCTTACCTGGCTTACTTACATTCTCCAAGATCTTCGCATCTCTCCTCCATTTGCCCCGATTTTATCTTGTGATAATCTCAGTGCTTTATATTGAACTACAAATCCTGATTTTATGCGCGAAGTAAACATATTGAATTGGATTATTATTATGTACGTGAACGTGTTGCCCTCAAACTACTTGTCATTACCTATGTGTCCTCTTCTGCCCAAGTTGCTGACATATTTACTAAACCCGTGTCAAAGGCAGCTCTTACCTCTTCTAGTCCCAAACTGTACCTCTAGCCCTGGCTCATTTTGCGGGGGGATATTAACACTAAGTAAGTTCATAGAGTAATAAGGAGTCTTACAATCACTCATGGAGTGATAATGATAATGATACTCGCAACAACACACGTGGTTAGTGACAAGGACATCCAAGAAGCAATATGTTCTTACATATTTGGTAGTTCAATTGATATAGAAGTCTTCAGCAAATGGATAGACATTTCAATTTTCTATACTGCTAAGTGTTTCATGAGACTACAATCTCTTGCTTTATCTTTATCTCTGTAACTACTCATTCTTATCTCTGTAACCACTACGTTTGTATCAAGATATATAAATGTATGAATAAAGCTGTGGTTAGAGGGCAGTAAATATAATAACAAAAACTATTTTCTTCCTACAATTCTGTTTTTCTTCTCATTTGAGTTGGCTGGTTTAAACATAGTGCAAGTTACATGAGTCGTACAAGATAGTTAACGTTGAAAATTTGATACCATTACAATTAATTATAAATAGAAACAGATGCATAATGAACAAGAAATGGAATTAAAAAAAAAAAAACTAAATTTGATAGTTGTTAAATAGATTTGGAACGAATTTTAATATTAATTTTACTCTTTCCGCCGAGTTGAAGTTAGGCCAGTAAATACCCTCAAACCCTTAAATGGAACATTAACTATCAATTTATTAAAAACAAATAATGAAATACTACTATATATAACTTGACATTACTATTGTATAATTACTAAATATATAAATATGAATAGTATAATATAGAGAAGTCAATTAAAATATTAAAATTTATTACTTGTATTAAATATGTTCCATTAAACTTATTAGAAGTTAATATAGCAAAAGGGTATGGATGGATCCGGGTATTATTCAAGAGATAATATAAGAGTACTTTTAATTAAATATAGTATGAAATTCAAGTATATTTAAGTAATATATAACTATCTTACTTGAATTATGGTTTGACAATTATTTAACCCCACCCTAGCCCCCTGTTATCCCTAACTAATTGCGGATTAGTGGTACAAAAAAAGGAGATTTTACTTGGATTAAAATATAATTAAGTGTGACCTAAATACATAATCACATGTGGTATAAAGTTAGAAGTCCTTAATTATAAATTAGGGGCTGAAGTAATAGAATGCCAAACATAGATAACTATTATAAAATCTGACATATCAAACAAAAATAAATCTTATCTTAACTGTATACATTACATAAATAAATATAAATAAAGAGAAAAAACAAAAGGTGGGTAGAGGTTGGTGGATTTATGATGTAAGAAAGCTGCAACTACCTCTATGCCTTGCCATCAATTCCTGCGCCCTACTTTTCTAGTCTTTTCCTTTTATTTTTCTTTTTTATTTTTTTTCCAAAATAATTTATAAATTCGGACTACCATGTTAATTCCTAAACTCATTAAACATATCATATTATTTTTATAATATGGTATATATAATGCATAAATAATAATATAATATTTAATTAGTTTGGAAAAATTGCAGGAAATAGCTTAGAACTAAACTCTTATATATATATATATATATATATATATTAGTTGGATATGATGTGGCAAAAGTGGAGTGATGATGGGAGGTGGACAAAGGAAATTTCCATCTAGAAGGCCTAGGGATAATTTTGGAACTCACGATAAATCCCATTTCATTCCTTAAAAAAAAAAATTATAAATTTTAGACTATTGATTAAAATTTAAATTTAATTCAACGGTAGAAAATGATTGCATCAAATTACAAACGGTGGCACCAGATGAGTACTCCTATAAATATTAAATGTCAACCCTTGATAATAATTGGTGATTTACCTACCTAACTAATTGCTAATTACACCAGAGGAAAACGTTTCTATCACTATTTCCGGTTTCTATCCCTATTGCCCTGACGTTACTTGTTTCTTTAGCTTATCTATTTTCGAAAAGATTGGCTTTGGTCACGTAAAGTTTTAGATCCACAACTACAAAAAAGAAAAAAATAAAAACGATTTTCTAATTAATAATTTCATAAATCTCCAGGATAAATACTATAAGAATCATTCATGGTTTAAAAAAACTTTTGTTTAAATTCGGTTTAAATAAATTATATAAATAAAGTCAATAATATAATAAAGTTTACATAACCTTCAGCTCTTTTCTCAACAATTTTATACAGGTGATAATGCATTATTAATTTGTTTTATAAATTTTTTTTAGATCAGATATATAAAAAAAAAAGTACCCATGTGATGTGGCTATGTCTTTTCTTGCATTTCTCATTCTCTTCCGCAAGGTGCATAATTATTTATAATTTTCCTTTGAAATTTATTCTTCGAGTCAAAATCCTGAATAGAGAGAAAATAAAATACTATGATGTTTAAGTTAATAACTAAAAGAAAAATGCAAATATTAAAAACCTAAAATTATATATATATATAAAATTGAATTCCATTTAGATCATAATTTATTTTATTTTAAAATCCGAAAATATATATGGTTATCGATTATATATCATTCACAATCTTTCTTGAAATTGTTTTGTTTCTATTTTGAAATAACACTTGAAAATCTAATTATAAATAAACAACGAAAGCAACTTAATTGTTCTAGATTTTTAATAAAGTAAGTCAATATTAAAATGCAACGTCACAAAAGTATATTTCTATTTGTAATATAGCGTTTTCTTGTTAGCATGATTTATCAGCTTTTCCATAAATGGAGAAAGCCTTAGCCTTAGGTGATTAATTGTATACAATAAACTTTTTGCTTTTTTAACCATTAAATCAACAAATATCATTATTTAAAATACGATATAATAATAAAAAATAAAAATCATCTTATGCGCTTTTTATTTGTATATGATTTTTTTATATTGTACTTTTACTTTAATACTGTCATATAGTATTTTAAATGGTATTATTAGCTAATTTAATGGTAAAAAAAATGAACATTGCTAAATAAGCAAATAGTTGGGTAGAGTTTGGTAGATAATGTGATGTAAGAAGATGCAATTGCCTTTGCTTTCCTCATATCATATATTTATCTTTTACTTAATATCATTTTAATTTTCTTTTTCCATTTTTTGTTAAGATAAAGACTATAACTATATTGTATAAATATGATGTGGCTATGAAAAGGAAAGGACATAATTAAAGCTTATATATATATATATATATATATATATATATATATATATATATATATATATATATATATATATATATATATATATATAACGTAATAAACTGGTTCGCCCAATTTGGTCATTCCTAACAAATTTTAGAATTGAAAGTGCTTCCTTTTCCGAAGCCAAACTTCATTCGCAGTTGACCAAAAATAATTAAAAAAAAAAAACCCATTAGTTAACAGATTGTGACGTCAAATTCCTATATATATATATATGTACACCGACTTTTTAATTACATAGAAGTGTTTAATTCAATATCGGATACTTTTAGATCTATAATCGAATACAATTTTTTCAATCACATACGTTTCATACACGAGACAAAAATTAAATTTAAAATCTTATTTAACAGTATCTGAACGTGTTTACTGCTTTAACCATCAACTATTAGTGTTAAGATAACATTTTCTAATTATTGAGCAAAATCATAATGTGTTATTTAAAAATATCTCTAGATTTTTGTTTGAATAATTTGCATTTTCTTGTTCGGAAATGGATTTTACTACCCAAAATATTTTAACCTAGATCAACTCATGACTTACCATAAGAAATGTGGCTAAAATCAAATTAAATTAATACAAAATTAGACATCCTTAAGCCTAAATTTAGGATCTACATTATAAAACCTTGTATTTAATATTATCAAGGATAGAGCAATACTTGGCAGTCATGTAAAAAGGAGTAAAATAAAATAAATACGAAAAATGGAAGAAATTTAAAAATTAAATAGATTTCAAAAACCAAATCTATGCTAAAGTAAAGGCTGGCAGCAGTAGTTGGAATTTGGTTTGTTAAATTATGATGGCCATATGAAATGGGCCTCCACCATTTTTTTTAAACTAAATGGGCCTCCATCAAAGCCCACATTATTTTCTTTTATATTTGCCTTAATAAAAAAAAAAAATCTATATTTGTCTTTAAAATATTGCAAATGGCTTATAAAGAAAATTTATACTATTTTCAATACTTTAAGATCATTGTTTTAAAAAATAAAACTTCAATTTTTTTTTTACCATTTTTAATATTATAATTGTAATTTAACACTTATTTTATGAAAAAATGAAATTAAAATTTAATTTAATAATTTGAAAACAATTCAATCAGAATGTTACAAAAAATTAAAAATATATGAATTTGATAAAAAAAAAACTTGAATTGATCGGATCCGAATCTGACGTTATCCAATCTAAAATTGGCACAAATCTATCCAACTCAGCCTGTTTGAATCCATAACTTAAATGATATATATATATATATATATATATATATATATATATATATATATATATATATATATATATATATATATATATATAAAATTCTCTCTCGTTCTTCTTCACCAAAATCTTTTTTACTTTATTTTTTATAATATAGAGAAGTGACACTTGGCGCTGAGCTGATTGGAACACTTAATATTTGATATCTGATGTCGCTATTTCTCATTGGATGCCATTTGGTTTATTTGCCACGTTAAATTTCCATACAAAAAATGGTAGATTTACACCATTTTGACGAGTTCAGTTGTACTTGTAACTTGGGCTTAAAAAAAACGTTTGAAAACAAAATCACCTCATTTTCAATAATTCGTAGAAAAACACACCTTAACACTTTTTATATACATATCAGAATAAATCATAATTAGTTGCATTTATTACCACCAATAATAACAAGAACTTGACTATGTCAATTGATTGAACAATTAATACATTTTCATATATAGAAACAAGGGCGGAACCATGATTAATTTACGTACGAAAGAGGCTTAGAATATTAGGTGCATTTTTTTTTATTGGTTAGAAGGGCTTCAACCCCTCAAAATCTTCCTATTTTCTAAACTAATTTAGTTTAGTGTGAGCGAGATTTGTAAAATAATAGGATTAAATTTATTTTTGGACTTCTAAATATATACTAGGTAGATTTTTTTTTTTAATTGGTTGGGGGAGATACTTAAAGAAAAAGTGAAAGACATGTTAATGCAATCAACGAGAAATGTAATTGAGAATATTGAGTTCATCAATTTACTTGGTCGATTTGGTGTACCTTATCATTTTCAAATTGAAATAAAAAATCAACTCAATCATATATTTATCACGATTCAAAATCTTCTAAAAGACAACAATTATGATCTCTACACTTTATCACTTTTGTTTTAAATTTTAAGAAAACATGGATACAATATATCATCGGGTAAGTCCAAATTAATTTTAATATAGACGTACATTATAATAGCTAAATTATTATTTCAATTTTTTCTATTTTTTTATTGTGGCTTCTAATAACGAGTATGTGAATTTCAGATATGTTTAAAAAATTCAAGTGCTTTGAACGATCATGAAAGATTGGATTTGCTGTTAAATAAGTGGCTCCTAAATTATCACACCAGAGAGTCGGTGATTTGCTAGTGGGGCACCCAATTTCCTGTAATAACATTTTGAGCCAAAGTATCTCAGAAGCAAGGGAGGCAAGAGCACGATACTCTGCTTCTATGGAAGAACGGGAAACAGTTCTCTGTTTTCTTGCCCGCCAGGATACTAAGTTGGGTCCAAGATAAACAATAAAGCCAGAAGTGGATTTACGATCATCAAGATCTCCACCCCAGTCAGCATCCGAATAGCCAAAAAGCTCAAGAGATTTCCCAAAATGAAAGAACAAGCCATGTGTAGGAGTTGATTTTAGATACCTCAACACACGTTTGACAGCTGCCCAATGAGTAACTGTAGGTTGATGCATGAATTGGCTGACTTTATTGACTGCAAAACTGATGTCTGGTCTGGTGATGGTGGCATACTGTAAGCCTCCTACAATGCTCCGATAGAGACTTGGATCAGCAAAAGGTTCTCCAGCGTCTAGGCTTAAACGAGCCGATGTACAGGATGGTGTAGATATACCATTTGCGTCAGCCATTTGAGCACGTGCAAGGAGATCTTTTATGTATTTTTACTAATTTAAAAGAAGATTATTGGCTGTCCATGTAGCTTCCAATCCAAGAAAATAAGATAATTGTCCCAGATCACGAATTGCAAACTGATGTTCAAGTTGACCAACAAGTTTAGTAATTGCATGAGTACTATTGCCAGTCACAAGTATGTCATCGACATAAATGAGGCAAAATAGTCGAACACCATTGGAGTTGAAACAGTAAAGAGATGAATCCGCTTTGGAACCAACAAAACCGATTTTAACAAGTGCATCTGTTAAGCACCGATGCCACATGCGGGGTGCTTGTTTCAGACCATACAAACTCTTCTTCAATCGACAAACATGATTAGATAGCTGAGGATGAACAAAACCAGGGGGTTGTTGCATATAGATGATTTCATCAAGGGAACTATGTAAGAACGCATTGGAAACATCCAAATGTTTAACAGTCCAGCCTTTAGAAACAGCAAGTGATAACAGAACCCGTATAGTTGTGGGTTTTATTACTGGGCTAAAAGTTTGGTCAAATTCAAGGCCAGGTTGTTGGTGGTATCCTTTGGCAACTAAGCGTGCCTTATATCGATCAACCGAACCATCTGAATGGAGCTTTATACGAAAAACCCATCGGCAACCAATGACATTGGAGACATTTTCTGAGGGAACTAGCTCCAATGTGCCATTAGTAACTAAAGCATTATACTCATTATACATTGCCTCACGCCACTGTGTATTTTTGAAAGCTTGTGTATAGCAGGTAGGTGTTTCACTGCGAACAGCTGCATGCATGTTTCGTGGCTTTATTTTTCCCGTTTGTGTCCTAGTGACCATTTTATGTGTTTTGGTGGGTGCTGGTAGAGGTTGGGATGAGGAAGATTTGGATATAGTGGGCACGTTGTATTTAGAAAAATCAACTGCTAATGGTATTGGAGGTAAGGTAGGGGTTGATTGGATAATGTGCTGTAAGAAGTGTTTATTGGGTACATAGGGAATTATAGCACGGGAATGATCATTAGTTGTAGGAATGACTGATGTGTGTGATGCATCTGAATTTGTAGGTGGCTCATGTGTGCGAGCAGTTGGTGGAATGGCTGTGAACGGTTCTTTTAAGGCGGGAAACGTGACTGAAACTTCTGAGCTAGACTGCCTGGTTGTTGTTGAGTTGCAACACTCATGAGCTATCTCCGGATAGGGAAATTCCTGCTCATTGAATACAACATGTCGTGAGATAAAGATTTTATTAGTAAGTAAATCAAAACAACGATAGCCTTTGTGAACTTTGCTATAACCAAGGAAAATACATTTACGAGATCGAAGAAGCAATTTGTGTGAGTTATATGGTTTCAACCAAGGATAGCATAGACAGCCAAATGGTCGAAACATGTGATAATCAGGAGGTGAACCAAATAGCTTCTCATATGGTGTATAAAAATTGATAGTGGAAGCTGGCAAACGATTGATAACATGCAAAGCACAATCAAAGGCATAAATCCAAAATGTGTTTGGTAATTTAACATGATGAAGAAGTGAAAGACCTGTTTCGACTATATGACGGTGTTTTCGTTCAGCACACCCATTTTGCTCAAGTGTGTATGGACAAGAGGTTCGATGATTTATTCCATTGGAGGACAAGTAGGTTGTTAGAGCTTGAAATTCTTCGCCCCAATCTGATTGGAAGGTTTTAATTGGCTTATTAAAAAATTTTTCAACAAGTGTTCGAAACTTGATGAATACACTTAGAACTTCAGATTTATACTTCACAAAGTAAATCCAAGAAAATTTACTATAGTGATCATAAAAAAGAACATAGAATCGACAATTATCATGTGAAGTAATAGGTGCTGGACCCCATGTTAGTGTAAGCCCTAGCCCCAATACATTGTAATAAAATACTTAGTTAATAAAATGAGGCATTTGTTTTATCTTTTGTATTCCCGTGCATGTCAATTGATAAAACTATCCAAGAATGTCGTTTCGGTTTAAGTTATCATGTGTGAGGCACATGGATTGTAAGACCTTGAAACAAATGGGACTTCATTCTAAATATCCCTAGTCAGTCATTGTTATGGGAATAACAAATGAATTAAGACTAGTATGCTCTCTCTGATATTATGAGTTCTGTCTTACGGATCATTAGGACAAGAGTGTCAATCAGAGATCATAGATACATGTTAAAGAACATGGTATCTGGATTCGATCCGCTCATGAGAATACTACATGGTACAAGTCATAAGTGTTTCTCATATGCAAGTTTTGTATCGGAGTTTTTACACCTGAAATCTCTCTGAAACTCTTTATGAATTACTGTGTACTTTGACATACACCTAACGTGCTCGTAACAGAGTGACAAGTACGGGTATGATTGGGTATGCATTGATTCATGTTAGAGAGCATGAGAGAAGTGAAGGAATTACCCCTCTCGATAAGAGAGAAAATATCACCGGCCACTTGATTAGTGAACTGAGAAGTGTATGGCCATACCGAGATGGAATAATGAGTAATCATTATTTATCTGAGAGTTCAGTGTCACTTGAATATCAAGAAAGGAATTAATATATATAAGGATGACTAGTTCCATGCCTTATATTAATTATGATATTTAAGGGTAAGGGACTATGCAAAATTGCATTAGGTCACTAAATGCTATATGTATTTTCATTTAATTTGGATTGCTATAATATCTTGCTAGAGAATATATATAGCCTTTGAATTAATTTATTAATTCATTGCCAACATTAAATGGACCTATAGGATCGCACACAAAGCATTGGGCTTAAAATACTTAAATTAAGTATTGGACATTAATTTGGGCTTTTAATTAAAGTCAAATTAATGTATGTAATGGGTTATAAAATTGCTATTGGGCTTTGGTCCATGAGAGAGAGAAATTCAGCCCATAAGGTTTAATTTCAATTAATTAATTATCTTGTGTTAATTAAGTTAATTGAGTATTAAAGCCTAAAGGAATTTAAATTAAATCAAATCACTTATATAATTAATGAAGTGGCCGAAATTCCAAGAGGGAAATCAAGGAATTTCGGCACATGTTGTTTATTTAATTAAGTGATTTCATTTAATTAAATGTCTTATGTTTTATTTCAAATTTGAATTTTAAATTCAAAGGAGTTTAATTCAAAATATATGACTTATCTTTAGGAAGTGATAGAGTTTGAATTAATTATCTTAAGGTAGTAAATTCAGATGAAAACACTTGCCTAAAAGATAATGATATATAAAGAAATAAAACCCTAGGAGCAAAGGAGAAGAAGTTGGCTCAAACCCTAGTTCTTCTATGCAATTGGCGTGAATTTCATCTCTTCCTTTCTCAATTCTTTTGGCCCAATTTTTCACAAGGAGAAAGGATAGTTCCTCATTCTCTTGTGTTCTTGGGTAGTGATAGCAACCTAAGAGAAGTACAAAATCAAATTTTGTAGCTTCAATCCATAGCCATTACACAATACCTTAAAAAAGAGCTAGCAATCTCGATTTTAAGCCGACGGTGCAATTGTGTGTGTGAGAATAGAGGGAGTGGCGTAAAAGGCTATTCCTTGGCATTGGTGATCGAGATCTAAGGCGGACAAAGTCATCTTAGTTGCTGGCCATCACCGAAATCAATATCTAAAAGGCATCTTAACTTGTAAGTTCTACAACCTAAAATTGCATGTTTTCGTTCCTAGTTTTGGATATGTATGGTATGTATGATAAAGATTTTTGTTTTTCCGCTGTGATATCATGATTATCATACCATGTCATATTCTTTCAGTGGTATCAGAGCCTAGACATGCTTATTTTAGTGCTTTAGATGCATGAAAAAATTAATTAAAAATCGTTATTTTGAAAACATGCAAATCTGAAATTTTCTGTTTTGAGTTTTTTGCATTGTTTTGGTGTAAAAATGATTTTAATTGATTAGATAGGTATTATAATTAATATGACATGTTAATATACTGTCCTAAGATATTATTAGGGCTGGTAATGGTCGGATTTAATTATTTATAGCTGATGGTACATGTTAATTATGAAACTAGGTGCTAGTTGGCATGTAAATTGCTAGTTTAACAACTAGTTTTCAAAATTAAATGTAAAATTGATTTTGGCATGTTTGTAAGTGATTTTTAAAGATTAAATATCAGGTCTGGACATATTTTAAATTTGGTTATAATTCTTGTCCATGACAATTTAATTGATTAATTTTAAAATCACTTAAAACTATGACTAGTTTATGTTTGTTACATGTTTAATCAAGATTGTTTGTTTTGTTTTGATTAAAATGGTAAAAACACATTTAGATTAAAATGGTACAGAATATTAAATCAATATTTATGGACTTATTTAGATTATTAAATGACTCATAAAATTGATTTAAATGTTTGTGCATTTCATGGCACTACATAAGCATTAAACAACTAGTTTTTATTGTTTGTTTGTTTTTTTGCATGAATACTGTGTAACATATATGTGTTCTTCATGATTTTATATTTTAATTCATGTTAGTACATATTATATGCATTTTTAATGTTTATGGGCTGTATGATATAAAATTAAAAATGGCAAAATTGGAAATTATACTAGAGTTGATTTATAGCACAAATCTAACTAGTTTGTGTTTTGGGCTTTTAAGAGAACTTATTCAATAAGAGGATTTAGTCCATTGGGCTTCGGCCCAGGCCCATCACGGGGTCATCTCTTAAAGGTTCAAGTACATAATTTCCATTAATGGGCTTGGCTAAACTAATTAAAATTGGACTTTGTTTGATCCATGAATGCTATGTATATTTATTTGCTTGTTTGGTGTGATGAATGGATATGCATGGTGCATTCATGGGCCCTGGGTTTTGTAATTAAATATGGCTTGCGTGCCATTATATTTTATTGTAAAAGTTTCATTTATTTCTTAGAATAGAATTTATTTGAAGACTTTGTAAATCAAGACGAAGCCCACCGGAGTGGAGAAGCCTAACTCGAAGATTCTTATGTAATAGTATAGAATCTTAGTTGTAGGTTTTTGGGCCCATGTTTGTCACGCTTTACTTTATGCAATTATATATATATGCATGCTATGTATGGATGACAAAGCGTATGCCATGTAAGCCGTAATAAAATGAATCCCTAAAAATAGTAAGTCACAAAGTTGCCTTCCTAATTTGAAGCATGTCAAGGCATCGATCATCGGTCACGTAGACTAGGAGTCCTAGATGTGTCCGATTATCTTTGTGAGGCATGGGTTGTGAATGTAGATTGGACTTAACATGGAAAGGGATGCCCGGACCTAGGCAACTAATAAATGGGTTGTGCTATAACATCTTAAAGATGTTAGCCCATTTGATCCAAGAGTCATGTACGAGATATGATTGGAGTTTTCCTACCTAAGTAACTTAACTTATTAGGTGTACAGGCTCAGCTTGACTAATAAGTTGTTGTGAAAAGTGGATCTTGGCCCACATTAAATCACTAACGCGAATTATTTAAGGGGATATTAATTCGGTTTGTGGAATCATTAAGACCTCATTTAATCTTGCTAAATTTTATTGTAGATTGAAAATGGCATCTTCAAACAACAATTTCTCATTGCGATCGGTCCTTGAAAAGGACAAATTGAATGGCACCAATTTCATAGACTGGTCTCGAAACTTAAGAATAGTTCTTAAGCAAGAGAAAAAGTCGTATGTTTTGGATGCACCCTTGCCTGAAGAACCAGGAAGGAACGCCTCTGCGGTTCAAAAGGAAACTTTTGAGACCAAGAAGAGCGACTCCAACGATGTGACCTGTCTGATGCTGGCCACTATGGTGCCTGACTTGCAAAAGCAATTTATGGACCAAGAGGCTTATGCGATCATGGTGCACCTCAAGGAGATGTTCCAAGAGCAAGCTCGTCACGAGAGGTTCGTGACAACAAAGGCCTTAATTTCTTGCAAGATGGCTGAGGGTACTCCTGTTAGTACCCATGTACTTAAGATGAAAGGGTATCTTGATACTCTTGAGAAGCTTGAGGTACTAGTGCCAAAGGAATTGGCCACTGACTTGATCTTAGGATCATTGCCTGCTACTTATAATTCATTTGTGATGAATTATAACATGCATGCAATGAACAAGTCAGTCACTGAGCTTCATGGGATGCTTAAGAATGCTGAAGAGAACATTCGAAAGACCAATCCCGTGCTAATGGTTCAAAAGGGAATTAAGAAGGGACCTGCTAAGGGAAAGGGAAAGGAAAAGGCAAAACCCAAGTCAAGTGGGAGTGCACCTCAGGCCCAATCCAAGCCCAAGGCGCCAAAACTCAAAGAGAGTGAGAGCACTTGCTTCCATTGCAACAAGATAGGGCATTGGAGGAAGAATTGCGCTCTCTTCAAGGAAGAACAAAAGAAGAATGGAGCCAAGGCATCCAGTTCTGGTATTTTTGTTGTTGAAATTAACCTTTCTATTTCTACCACTTGGGTATTGGATACCGGTTGTGGTTCTCACATTTGTTCAAATGTGCAGGGGCTAAGAAATAGGCGGTTACTTGGGAAGAATGAAGTGGACCTCCGTGTGGGGAATGGAGCACGAGTTGCTGCCATGGAGATAGGCGACTATCACCTCACTTTACCTTCCGAACTTTGTATTGTTTTGAATAATTGTTATTATGTGCCCGCTATGAGCAGAAACATTATTTCAGTGTCATGTTTGGATAATGATGAATTTGATTTTGTTATTAAAAATGGCAATGCTCATATTCGTCGCCAAGGCATTTCTTATGGCAATGCCATGTTGTAAAATGGCCTTTATATCCTTGATTTACAAAACAAAGAGTCAATATACAACATTAATACAAAGAGGGTTAAATCAAACGAATTGAACCCTACTTACTTTTGGCATTGTCGTTTAGGACATGCAAACAAAAAATGCATTTCAAGACTCCACAAAACTGGAGTGCTTGGGTCATTTGACTTAGAGTCTTATGACACATGCGAGCCATGTTTGCATGGAAAAATGACAAAGAGTCCTTTTAATAAAAAAGGTGAAAGGACTAATGGCTTATTGGAACTAATACATACCGATGTATGTGGACCTTTAAGTACACATGCTAGAGGTGGTTTTAGCTACTTCGTGACATTCACAGATGACTTCAGTAGATATGGCTATGTCTATCTAATGAAGTACAAGTCCGAAACTTTTGAGAAATTCAAAGAGTTTAAGAACGAAGTAGAAAACCAACTTGGCAAAAGTATAAAAGCCATTCGATCAGATCGAGGTGGCGAATACTTAAGCCAAGAGTTTGATGATCATCTAAAAGAGTGTGGTATTATTTCATAGCTCACTCCTCCTGGAACACCGCAATGGAATGGTGTGTCCGAAAGGAGAAATCGAACTCTGTTGGACATGGTTCGATCTATGATGAGTCAAGCTAATCTTCCTATCTTTTTTTGGGGTTATACATTAGAAACTGCTGCGTTTTTATTGAACCGTACTCCAACTAAAGCAGTTGAAAAGACACCGTACGAGGTATGGACTGGAAAAGAACCCAATATGTCTTTTCTCAGGATTTGGGGCTGTGAAGCACATGTTAAGAAATTAACATCTGACAAACTAGAGCCCAAATCGACTGTCTACTTGTTTGTGGGTTATCCTAAAGAAACAAAGGGATACTACATTTACTCACAAGCCGAGAACAAAGTATTTGTTGCTCGCAAGGCTATTTTCTTGGAAAAGGAGTTCCTTTTCAAGAAAGACAGTGGGAGTAAAGTAGAACTTGGAGAAATTCAAGCGCCACAAACTCCTATAGAGGATGGTTTAGAAATGGGATCAAGTTCACAACCAGTTGTGGAGCAAGAACCCATTACACAAGAACCTAGAAGGTCTGGTAGGGTACGTCAAGAGATTGAGAGATATGGATTTCTAATCACTGACAGTGACACTATTGAGTTAGTAGATCGTGAGGATCCTACTACCTACCGAGAAGTTATTGAAAGCCCAGACTCGGATAATTGGCTAGAAGCCATGAAATTCGAGATGCAATCAATGTATGATAACCAGGTTTGGACCTTGGTTGATCCACCAGAAGGTGCTAAGGTAATTGAATGCAAGTGGTTATTCAAACTAAAAGCTGATAAGACCTACAAAGGTAGACTAGTAGCAAAAGGTTTTCGACAAACTCATGGTATAGACTATGACGAGACCTTTTTGCCTGTAGTCATGCTCAAGTCCATTAGGATCTTGTTTGCCATAGCTGCATATCATGATTATGAGATATGGTAAATGGATGTCAAAACTACTTTCCTTAAAGGAAATTTACTTGAGGATGTGTATATGACACAGCCTGAAGGTTTTGTCAATCCCAAGCATCCTAAGAAGGTATGCAAGCTTCAAAAATCCATTTATGGATTAAAGCAAGCATCCCGAAGTTGGAATCTTCATTTTGATGAGGCAGTCAAAGAATTTAACTTCATCAAAAACGAAGATGAGCCTTGTGTGTACAAGAAGGTTAGTGGGAGCATAGTAGTATTTCTGGTCCTTAATGTGGACGACATCCTTCTCATTGTGAATGATATTCCAACATTGCAAAAGGTTAAGCAATGGTTGGGAAAATGTTTCTCAATGAAAGACTTAGGTGAAGTCGAGACAATACTTGGTATTCGAATCTATAGAGATAGATCGAATCGGCTTTTGGGACTAAGTCAAGAAAAGTACATAGACAAAGTACTAAAGCGTTTTAGTATAGGAGACTCAAAGAAAGGGTACATACCTTTGGCTTTGGGAGTTCCTTTGACTAAAGAACAGTGCCCTAAAACCAAAGAGGAAAGGGACAACATGAGTAGAATCCCATATGCATCTGCTATTGGATCTATCATGTACGCTATGTTATGTACTAGGTTGGATGTTGCTCATGCACTGAGTATAACCAGTAGGTTTCAGCAAGACCCTGGTGAGAAGCACTGGTCTGCTGTAAAAGGGATCCTTAAGTACCTGCGAAGGACTAAGGATCACTTCTTGGTGTATGGTGGTCAAGAAGAGCTCGTCATACAAGGTTATGCCGATGCTGCTTTTCAGACCAGCACTCAGGATTCTAGATCGCAATCTGGGTTTGTTTTTGTTTTGAACGGTGGTGCTGTCAGCTAGAGAAGCTCAAAGCAAGAAACCGTTGCCGACTCAACTACAGAATCTGAGTATATTGCAGCAAGTGAGGCTGTAAAAGAGGCTGTTTGGATTAAAAATTTCATTAATGGATTAGGAGTGGTCCCAAGCATCCTAGATCCATTAGAAATTTTATGTGACAATAACGGGGCCATAGCACAGGCCAAGGAGCCTCGGTCACACCAGAAATCCAAACACATACTCAGGAGGTACCACCTGATCAGAGAAATCATTGATCGTGGGGACGTCAAGGTTAGCAAGATAGCAAGTGAAGACAATGTAGCAGATCCTTTGACGAAACAGTTACGTCCAAATCTGCACGAAGCTCATTTGAGAGCGTTCGGTCTTAGGGCTATGCCCAATTGGGACTAGTGCTAGTGGGAGATTGTTAGTGTAAGCCCTAGCCCCAATACATTGTAATAAAATACTTAGTTAATAAAATGAGGCATTTGTTTTATCTTTTATATTCCCGTGCATGTCAATTGATAAAACTATCCAAGAATGTCGTTTCGGTTTAAGTTATCATGTGTGAGGCACATGGATTGTAAGACCTTGAAACAAATGGGACTTCATTCTAAATATCCCTAGTTAGTCATTGTTATGGGAATAACAAATGAATTAAGACTAGTATGCTCTCTTTGATATTATGAGTTCTGTCTTACGGATCATTAGGACAAGAGTGTCAATCAGAGATCATAGATACATGTTAAAGAACATGGTATCTGGATTCGATCCGCTCATGAGAACACTACATGGTACAAGTCATAAGTGTTTCTCATATGCAAGTTTTGTATCGGAGTTCTTAGACCTGAAATCTCTATGAAACTCTTTATGAATTACTGTGTACTTTGACATACACCTAACGTGCTCGTAACAGAGTGACAAGTACGGGTATGATTGGGTATACATTGATTCATGTTAGAGAGCATGAGAGAAGTGAAGGGATTACCCCTCTCGATAAGAGAGAAAATATCACCGGTCACTTGATCAGTGAACTGAGAAGTGTATGGCCATACCGAGATGGAATAATGAGTAATCATTATTTATCTGAGAGTTCAGTGTCACTGGAATATCAAGAAAGGAATTAATATATATAAGGATGACTAGTTCCATGCCTTATATTAATTCTGATATTTAAGGGTAAGGGACTATGCAAAATTGCATTAGGTCACTAAATGTCATATGTATTTTCATTTAATTTGGATTGCTATAATATCTTGCTAGAGAATATATATAGCATTTGAATTAATTTATTAATTCATTGCCAACATTAAATGGACCTATAGGATCGCACACAAAGCATTGGGCTTAAAATACTTAAATTAAGTATTGGACATTAATTTGGGCTTTTAATTAAAGTCAAATTAATGTATGTAATGGGTTATAAAATTGCTATTGGGCTTTGGTCCATGAGAGAGAGAAATTCAGCCCATAAGGTTTAATTTCAATTAATTAATTATCTTGTGTTAATTAAGTTAATTGAGTATTAAAGCCTAAAGGAATTTAAATTAAATTAAATCACTTATATAATTAATGAAGTGGCCGAAATTCCAAGAGGGAAATCAAGGAATTTCGGCACATGTTATTTATTTAATTAAATATCTTATGTTTTATTTCAAATTTGAATTTTAAATTCAAAGGAGTTTAATTCAAAATATATGACTTATCTTTAGGAAGTGATAGAGTTTGAATTAATTATCTTAAGGTAGTAAATTCAGATGAAAACACTTGCCTAAAAGATAATGATATATAAAGAAATAAAACCCTAGGAGCAAAGGAGAAGAAGTTGGCGCAAACCCTAGTTCTTCTATGCAATTGGCGTGAATTTCATCTCTTCCTCTCTCAATTCTTTTGGCCCAATTTTTCACAAGGAGAAAGGATAGTTCCTCATTCTCTTGTGTTCTTGGGTAGTGATAACAACCTAAGAGAAGTACAAAATCAAATTTTGTAGCTTCAATCCATAGCCATTACACAATACCTTAAAAGAGAGCTAGCAATCTCGATTTTAAGCCGATGGTACAATTGTGTGTGTGAGAATAGAGGGAGTGGCGTAAAAGGCTATTCCTTGGCATTGGTGATCGAGATCTAAGGTGGACAAAGTCATTTTAGTTGCTGGCCATCACCGAAATCAATATCTAAAAGGCATCTTAACTTGTAAGTTCTACAACCTAAAATTGCATGTTTTCGTTCCTAGTTTTAGATATGTATGGTATGTATGATAAAGATTTTTTTTTTCGCTGTGCTATCATGATTATCATACCATGTCATATTCCTTCACCCCATACATTTGAACAAACCAATTCCAAAGGATCATTAGCAACAAAATTTGATTGTGTAAAAGGAAGGCGATGAGCTTTACTAACACAACATGAATCACATAGAAGATTTGATTTGTCATTGAAAAAAGAAATTTTATTCATGGATAATGCTTTCTTAATTATTGGGAAATTTGCATGGCCTAAACGAGCATGCCACAAAGGAAGAGAAATATGAAAAGCTCTAACTTTAACTAATGAAGTTGGTGGAGTGGTCATGGTGTATAAGCCATCCTTATTCGTTCCTCGATAAATCTCCTTCTTTGTCGTCAAATCCTTCAAAACAAAGTGGTTAGCAAAGAATTCAACAGAAATAGGATTGGAACGAGTTAAAGATGATACAGATAATAAGTTATGAACAGTTTTGGGAACATGGAGAATATCTTTAAACATAACTGTTGAATGAGAAAGTTGAATGTTTGAATGACCAACATGAGATATAGGGATTTTGTTTCCATTACCTACTGTAACCTCTTCTGGACCGTTATATTC
>JBBPFJ010001108.1:0-20000 GCA_037975025.1 Excoecaria agallocha
GTTGTACCCCTTTGAGTTTTTAACTAAAATCTGAGCCCTTAATATAAAGGGTACCCCTTTTATATTTTTGTGAAAAACTGAACCAAAATGTAGAGTGGTGTCCCTTTGAGTTTTTATTGAAAAAGTGAGCCAAAGTGAAAAGAGAAATCCCTTTGAGTTTTTGGCTGAAAAATTAAGCCAAAATGCAAAAGGATACTACTTTGAGTTTTTGGTGAAAATCTTAGTCAAAATTCAAAGGGAAATCCCTTTATGTTTTTGGTAAAAATCTTGGAAAAAATGCATAGGGGTATCCCTTGGTGTTTTTGGTGAAAATCTCGGTCAAAATTCAAATGTGTACCCCTTTGTATTTTTGGTAAAAATTTGGAAAAAAATATAAACGTGTACCCTATTAAGTTTTTGGCAAAAAATTAAGATCAAATTAAAAAATGTACCCCTTTGAGTTTTAACGAAAATTTGGGCCAAAATGAAAAGGGATACCCGATTTAGATTTTTGTGAAAAATTGAACCAAAATGCAGAGTGGTACCCCTTTGCGTTTTTTGTTAAAATGTAAGCCAAAATGTCAAGGGATACCCCTTTGAGTTTTTAACTAAAAAAATAAGCCAAAATGCAAAGGGGTACCCATTCTATAATTTGGTGAAAAATTAAGCTAAAATGCAAAAGGGTAGCCATTTTAGTTTTTAGTGGAAAATTGAGGAAAAATACAAAGGGGTACTCTTTTGATTTTTTTTTGAATAATTAAGGCAAAAATGCAAATGGATATCCTTTTGAGATTTTGATAAAAAATTGAGCTAAAAAGCAAAGGCATAGCCCTTTGAGTTTTTAGTGAAAAACTGGAAAAAAATTTAAAAGGGTACACAATACAAAGGGACACCCCTTTGAGTTTTTGGCGAAATACTATGGCAAATTGCAAATGGTGTATCCCTTTGAGTTTTTGGTGAAAAATTGAGGAAAAATGCAAAGGGATATCCCTTTGAGTTTTTTTATTGAAAAACTGGGTCAAAATTTAAATGGGTACCCTTTTGTTTTTTTTGGCGAAAAACTGAAGTAAAATTAAAAATTGTACCCCTTAAAGTTTTTGACTAAAATCTGGGCCAAAAATGTAAAGGGTACTCCTTTTACATTTTTGTGAAAAACTGAACAAAAATATAGAGTGGTACGCCTTTGAGCTTTTAGTTAAAAAGTGAGCTAAAATGAAAAGGGATACCCCTTTAAGTTTTTGGCTGAAAATTAAGCTAAAATGCAAAGGGGCACCACTTTGTGTTTTTGGTGAAAACCTTAGTCAAAATTCAAAGGGAAACCGATTCATGTTTTTGCTAAAAATTTAGAAAAAAATGCAAAGGGGTATCCCTTGGTGTTTTTGGTGAAATTTTGGATCAAAATGCAAAGGTATACCCCTTTGCGTTTATGGTAAAAATCTAGAAACAAATGCAAACATGTACCCTATTGAGTTTTTGGAAAGAAATTAAGTCAAAATTCAAAAATGTACCCCTTTGAGTTTTTAATGAAAATCTAGGCCAAAATACGAAGGGGTACCCTATTTAGTTTTTTTGTGAAAAATTGAGACAAAAAGCAGTGTGGTACCCCTTTGCATTTTTGGTTAAAAAGTGAGCCAAAATGCAAAGGGATACCCCTTAGTTTTTAACTAAAAAATTAAGCCAAAATATAAAGGGGTAGCCATTGTAGATTTTGGTGAAAAACTGAGCTAAAATGCAAAGGTGTAACCCTTTTAGTTTTTAGTGTAAAACTGAGGAAAAATTCAAAGGGGTACCCTTTTGAGTATTTTTTATTTTTTTTGTGAAAAACTGATGCAAAATGCAGGAAAAAATGCAAAGGGGTATCCCTTTGGAATTTTAATAAAAAATTGAGCCAAAATGCAAAGGTGTAGCCATTTGAGTTTTCAGTGAAAAACTGAAAAAAATGCAAAGTGGTACCCTTTCAAGTATTTTAATGAAAAATTTAGTTAAAAGTCAAAGGGTATCCCCTTGTGTTTTTTGTGAAAATCTGGGTAAAAATGCAATGGGGTAACCCTTTGAGATTTTGATAAAAAACTGAACCAAAATGCAAAGGTGTAGCCCTTTCCGTTTTTAGTGAAAATAGAGAAAAAATGCAAAGAGACACCCTTTTTATATTGTGTAAAATTGAGGTCAAATGTATAGGGGTACCTCTTTAAGTTTTTAGTGAAAATATAGGCCAAAATGCAAAAGGGTAACCCTTTAAGGCATTAGAGAAAAACTGAGTTAAAATGCAAAAGGGTAGCCCATTGAGTATTTGGCTGAAAAAATTAATTAAAATGCAAAGGGGTACCACTTTGAGTTTTTGGACAAAATCTAAGGCAAAATGGAAAGGAGTATCGCTTTGAGTTTTTTGTGAAAATCTGAGCAGAAATGCAAAGGGGTACCCTTTTGAGTTTTTGGTGAAAAAACTGAGCCAAAATGCAATTGGATACCCCTTTGAGTTTTTGGCTGAAAAATTGAGTCAAAATGCAAAAGGGTATCTCTTTGAGTTTTTGGTAAAAAACTAAGGCAAAATGCAAAGGGGTATCTCTTTGAATCTTTGGTGAAAAACTAAGCCAAATTACAAAGGTGTACCCCTTTGAGTTTTTGGTTGAAAAATTAAGTCGAAATGCAAAGGGTACCCCTCTGAGATTTTTAATGAAAAACTGAGTCAAAATGCAAAGGGGTAGCCCTATGAGTTTTTGGTGAAATACTGTGCCAAAATGCAAAAAGGGTACCCCTTTGAGTTTTTTTTATGACAAACTGAGGTAAAATGCAAAGGGGTACCCCTTTGAGTTTTTGGTGAAAAACTGAGCAAAATTACAGAGTGGTAACCCTTTGAGTTTTTGGTGAAAAAGTGAGCCAAAATATAAAGGGATACCCCTTTGAGTTTTTGGATGAAAAATTAAGATAAAATGCAAAGGGGCATCCTTTGAGATTTTGGTAGAAATTAAGTTAAAATGCAAAGGAATAGCCCTTTTAGTTTTTAGTGAAAAAATCCTTTTTGTTTTTAGTGAAAAACTAAGGAAAAATGCAAAGGAGTACTTATTTATGTTTTTTTTTTGTGAAAAATTGAGGCGAAATTGAAACCCTCTTTGAGTTTCTGGCTGAAAATTAACCCAAAATGCAAAGCAACATCCCTTTGAATTTTTCGTGAAAAACTGAGTCAAAATATAAAGGGATAGCCCTTTTAGCATTTTGTGAAAAATTGTGAAAAAATACAAAGGGGTACCCCATTGATTTTTTGATGAAAAACTGAGAGAAGAGGTAAAGAAGTGCCCATTCGAGTGTTTAGTGAAAATTTGGGTCAAAATGCAAAAGGGTACTTTTTTGAGTTTTTTGTGAAAAAAACTAATCTAAAATGCAAAAGGGTACCCCTTTGAGTTTTTGGCTGAAAAATATAGTCAAAATGCAAAGGGGTATCCCTTTGAATTTTTGGTGAAAAACATAGGCAAAATGCAAAGGGGTACTCCCTTGAGTTTTTGGTGGAAAAATGAGCCAAAATACAAATGAAAACCTCTTTGAGTTTTTGGTAAAAAACTGAGGCAAAATGCAAAGGGGCACGCTTTGAGTTTTTGGTAAAAAATTGATCCAAAATGCAAAGTTTTACCCCTCTGAGTTTTTGGAAAAACATTATGGTAAAATGTAAAGGGGGTATCTCTTTGAGTTTATGGTGAAAAACTGAGGCAAATGCAAATGGGTACGCATTTGAGTTTTGGCTGAAAACTGAGTCAAAATGCAAAAGCATAGCGTTTTGAGTTTTTGGCAAAAAACTGAGGCAAAATTCAAAAGTTTACCCCTTTGAATTTTTAACAAAAAGTTTGGGCCAAAATGGAATGAGGTGCGCCTATTAGATTTTAGTGAAAAACTGAGACAAAATAGAGAGTGGTACCCCTTTGAGTTTTTTGTGAAAAACCGAGAGAAGAGGCAAAGGAGTATCGCTTTGAGTTTTTAGTAAAAATGTGAGCCAAAATATAAAGTGGTATCCCTTTGAATTTTTTTTTGTGAAAAAATATAATCCAAAATTCAAAGGGACACCCCTTTGAGATTTTTGTGAAAAACTAGGCTAAAATGTAAAAGGGTAGCCTTTTTAGTTTTTTGTGAAAAATTGAGTAAAAATGTAAAGGGGTATCTCTTTGAGTTTTTTTTTGAAAAACTGAGAAAAAGGCTAATGGGTGCCCCTTTGAGTATTTGACTGAAAAATTAAGTCAAAATGTCAAGGGGTACCGTTTGAGTTTTTGGTAAAAAAATGAAAAAAATACAAAGGTGTAGCCCTTTAAGTTTTTGGCAAAACACTGTGGCCAAATGTAAAGGTGGTATCTCTTTGTGTTTATGGTGAAAAACTAAGGCAAATGCAAAGGGGTACACATGTGAGTTTTTGACTGAAAAAATGAGTCAAAATACAAAGGGGTACCCTTTTGAGTTTTTTTTTGCGAAAAATTGAGGCAAAATTCAAAAGTGTACCCCTTTGAATTTTTAACAAAAATCTCAGGCAAAATGGAAAGGGGTACCCCATTTAGAATTTTATTAAAAACTGAGCTAAAATACAGAGTGCTACTCTTTTAAGTTTTTTGTGAAAAACTAAGAGAAGAGGCAAAGAAGTATCCCTTTGATTTTGTAGTAAAAATTTTGGCGAAAATGGAAAGGGGTCTCTTTGACTTTTTTTTTTTGTGAAAAAAACTAATCCAAAATACAAAGGGGCATCCTTTTAAGATTTTGGTGAAAAATAAAGCCAAAATGCAAAGGGGTAGCTATTTTAGTTTTTTATGAAAGACTGAGGAAAAATGCAAAGGGGTACCCCTTTGAGTTTTTTGTGAAAAAATGAGAGAAGAGACAAAGGAGTATCCCTTTGAGTTTTTAGTGAAAATTTAAGCCAAAATGCAATGGGGTAACCATTTGAGTTTTTTTGAAAAAGAAACTAATCCAAAATACAAAGGGGTACCCTTTTGAGTTTTTTGCTAAAAAATCTAGTCAAAATGCAAAAGGGTACCCCTTTGAGTTTTTGGTGAAAATCTGAAAAAAATGCAAAGGGGTACCCCCTTGAGTTTTAGGTGAAAAACTGAGCCAGAATGTAGTGTGGTACCCCTTTGAGTTTTTGGGGAAAAAATGAGTGAAAATGCAAACTGATACCCCTTTGAATTTTTGGTTGAAAAATTAAGCTAAAATGCAAAGGGCCACCCTTTTGAATTTTTAGTGAAAATTTAAGGCAAAATGCAAAGGGATACCCTTCTAAGTTTTTTGGCTGAAAAAATGAGGTGAAATACAATGTGGTAACCCTTTGGGTTTATAGTGACAATCTAGGCAAAAATGCAAAGTGGTACCCCTTTGAGAATTTTTTGTAAAATTGAGCAAAAATGCAAAGTGGTAGTCCTTTGAGTTTTTAGTGAAAAACTGAGGAAAAGTGCAAATGGGTACCCCTTTGAGTATTTAGCCGAAAATTTTAGTCAAAATAAAAAGGGGTACCTGATAACTTAAATTCAGCATTTGTTTTTGGTGTAATTTTAGTTTAGATTCCATTGTTTTCTAAACATATTTTTCTTCATTTTTTGCTTGCATTTAATAATTTACCCAATTCCCAATTGATTCTAATTTTTGTATGAATTTTTGAGGCTTTTGATGGAATTCTGTGATTTTGTAGGTACCTCACGGTTACTAGGAATTCCCTAGTAACCGTGACCAATGTATTCTGTCAAAACGCACCGTTTTGGAGCATGTCACGGTCAGCATGGCATTTGTACTTGATAGGCTGGTAACCGTGACCTATGGAGTTTTTAATACAGAAGCAAGAGGAGAACTATCTCACGGTTACTAAGGATTTTCTAGTAACCGTGAGGTAGGCATTTTTCAGTCCAGAATGTAGAGGAGAACTATCTCACGGTTACTAGCAATTTAATGGTAACCGTGACCCCATGCCAGATCTTGTGTCCGAGCCACCTCACGGTTACTAAGGATTCCCTAGTAACCGTGACCTATTTTATTCAGAAGGGTTTTCTATTAGAGGTCACGGTTACCAGGAATTTCCTAGTAACCGTGACCCTTGTTTTCCTATATAAAGCGGGTTATTCTGCAGAATCGGGAGTTGGGTAGTTTTTTAGGTTTTAGGGTTTCTTTCTTCTTTCTTTGTGTTCTTTGTTCATTTCTACTCATAGATCTACTTGAAATTAGTGGGATTTACACAAAAACACTTGGATTAAACATAGATCTATAGTTTTTAACATAGATTTAATTCAATTTTCTGCATTTCTTTGAGTTGTGTTCTTCATTTTGCTTGGAGCTTTGAAGGAGGAGACTTGGATTCGGATTGGAGCTTCACAAGCTACAAATGGCTTCATGGGTTTCCTCTTTCCTCTCTCTATTTATTTTAATTATGTTTAATATGTAGTTTTGTTGCTTGGGGATCTTTGAATCCCCTACCCATAATGTGGATCTTGAACTTATTTTGATTGTTGCATGAATAAATAGTCTATTTCACTGTTACTTATTTGTATCTCATGACTTTTCGATCTATTGAGTTATTTTCCATTTATGGATGAATGATTTTTGTCATATGTCTTTGATGGTTATTGAGCCTAATGGATTGGATTTTGTGAATGATTTTGCTCAGTTTTTCTATCATGAATGTTGTCTATTTTGGACTGCTCCGGAATGGGACTCTAGATGTGCAATATTTGTGATTTTTAGACTAGAGTGTGGAGTGACATAGATGGGTTTTGGGTTGCCTTGCTCCGGAATGGGACGGTAAACCAAACTTAGGATGTTAGACCCGTGCTTAGGCTAGTTGTTAAGCTTGCTCCGGAATGGGACGTTTAGCAATTAGAATAGCTTGCTCCGGAATGGGACGCTTGGGTTAAGAGGGTTATCCCGAATTTATTCATGCATGTTTTTAGGTAAAATAAATCCACATTGGGTATGGGGTGGATAAGTGAACCCGAGCAATGTTTTAATCCCTAGTTTAATTAGTTTATTTTCTATATTTATTAATTTTATTAAGTAGATTTAGGACGATCTCTTAATCAAAAACTTGGGAATTCATCTCAGATTAACTCGCTCAAGTCTAGATATCTAACTTAAAACAGCCCTTATCCCTTGGGTTCGATATTTGCGGGTCCTAACAATACCCCACTTTATTACTTGTCGATCTAGTGCGCTTGCAAGGGTCGCGACAAGTTTTTGGCGCCGTTGCCGGGGATAACGGTGTTGTTTTGTTTTATATCTTTATTTGAGCTTAGTTTGAGATTTTATTTTATTTTTCTTTGTTTTTGATTTGGTGTTATTCTTTGCAGGGAGATTATGATGAATTTTCAAATGATGCATAGTTCTCTCCAAGATGATGAATTGGTTCTATTGAGAGCACAAATGGAAGAGTTGAGGAGGGAAATGCGGGAAATGCAGTACTCACATCAACCTTCAACATTTTACTCATTGCCATCTCTTGAAGATCCTGGTTCACAATGGATATCGCAAGAGTCATGTGCCTCCAAAGTTCAAGTCCTTGTTGAATTGCTTGAAAGTAAGGATAGTAAAAGCTGAAAGAGAAGAATGGATGGCAACAATTAATTCTCAAAAAAAAAAGATCAAAAATCAAGAGGCTTTATTGCAAAATCAAGAGAATTTGTTGAAGACTCAAGAGCATCTATTAAGAGATCAAGAATTGGGACTTAAAAGCCTAGAATCTAAGTTGGAATTCTTGAGTAATTCTGTGGAGAATCGAGGTGATGGTGATAAGGAGAAATTGAGTCATGCACAACCAGTAGATAATGAAGAAATCAAGTGTGGGGTGCATGCATTGGAGAATGGACCAATCATTGTTGAAGACAAGAGCTATAGCTTAAAGAATGAATTCCAATCTCTTGTGAAGGGTGTTTCACCAAAAGAGCAAGAATTGTTTAACTCTCAAGTGGAAGCACTAAATTCAATCCACTTAAAGAGTTTATTAAGGCTAGAAGAGCCGGTGGAGTACGTGTATGAACAACCCGAGGTGGAGGGGTACTTCATCGAAGACATGGTGTTACCTACCTTGGTGAATTTCGATAGGTTTCTCCTACTGATGGGGGAAAACGAGGAGCAGAGTCCGGAGAGACCAACATTTGGGTCACAAACTCGGCCGCCTGATAGTAACACGAGTCAAGCTGGGACTCATTAAACCAGAACTATTTCTCTCTCTACTCTTTAATTAAGTTATTATTTTGCTTACTTTTATTTGAAGTTTATAGTTTTGTGTGTGTTTTTGTTTGTTACTGTTATTGCATGCCTTTGCACTTTAGTTAGCTTACCCTCGTAGTTATTCCTATTGTGAACAATCTTGAACTTATAATTAGAAAGCCTTATTTAGATTAGTTGGAATAGCAAGAGAGTGGTTGATTGTTGAACGAAATATTTCTTTTTCGGTAAGTTTCAATTAGATCAATACCAGTAAGTCTCTTAATAAATGTACATTTTGGGCCTTGTTCTTAAAAAAAAAAATTAATAATAATAAAAATAAAAACCAGTGTATGAAGTTGATTGGGTTGGAATTTTAAGAGCGCTAGAACCTTCCTCATCACCCTTCGAAGCAATAAAATGACTCAAAAATGAGATTAGAAATGACTTAGACAATAATTCTTATCGAACTTTGAAAAGACATTTGACCAACCTTTATTTTATAATATCCCTTGCAAGCCCCGTTGAGCCTATTTGAGCATGCTAAATGCGTGTTTATTTTATATTTGTTGCTTATACCTGCATTTTAATCCCTTAAGCCTAAAAAGCCTTTGTCTTACCCTTTTTGAACTGGCCATTCCAGAAGTAGGGGAGATAAGTTTTTCTTGGGACGTGCTAGTGAGTAAAGGGTTGTTCTTCAAATGTAAGATTCTAGTATTAGGGATACATTGCCAATATCAAGTGAGATTGAAAAATTTCAGAATGTAGTTCCTCTTTAAGAAGAATTTTTGTGAGTCCCTACTTATCAATTGTAAAATCGATTGTTTTAGCTAAAAAAAAAAGAATAAACGAAGAAGAATAAAGCTAGCAATCTTGGTTTCATCTAAGTGTGGGGTACTCTATGTATAGAAGAGAAGGATTATAAGCTCTTTAAACATCAATTGAGCTAAAATCATGGAAAAATATTTAGAGAGGATTCTTCTTCTTCCTTGTGCTATTTCCTTGAGAAATGTTCTACATTTTTTTTATACCTAAAGCTTGGCAATGATGATGAGTGAGTAAAGGTAGAGTTGAAGTCTTATTTTAGAAGAAAAAGGGTGAGTTGAGGTAGAAATGGCAGTTCAAACTTGTGTATCTTAATCTTTTTCTTGATAGCCATACCTTAGCCACATTATAACCTTTTAAACCCTAAGGATCTTTTCTTATTGAGAGTTATGTGTGGAGATGACCTTTGGGTTTCGGTGCTAAAGGAGAGGCTTATGGCGTCTTTTGAGTTTCAAGAGCGAAACCACGTGTGCAATCTTTTGTACACAAATTCTTTTCTCAATTATTGGATTGCACTGGAAATTTTTGGTTTTAAAAGTTGTTTTGAATTTTATTCTTTTGTTTGGCCTAGTACACACATACAAAGAGATTTGCTAGTATGGTCTAGTTGAGTCTTTTCGATTTAAGACTTCGTTTAGTGACTTCTGCTAAAGTGTTGTTCTACTCCTTCTGAATTTGTATTTTCTTTCTTTGAGTTCGAGTATATAGGAATGTGGTTTGTTTATTTGCTCGAGGGCGAGCAAAAGCTAAGTGTGGGGTATTTTGATAACTTAAATTCAGCATTTGTTTTTGGTGTAATTTTAGTTTAGATTCCATTGTTTTCTAAACATATTTTTCTTCATTTTTTGCTTGCATTTAATAATTTACCCAATTCCCAATTGATTCTAATTTTTGTATGAATTTTTGAGGCTTTTGATGGAATTCTGTGATTTTGTAGGTACCTCACGGTTACTAGGAATTCCCTAGTAACCGTGACCAATGTATTCTGTCAAAACGCACCGTTTTGGAGCATGTCACGGTCAGCATGGCATTTGTACTTGATAGGCTGGTAACCGTGACCTATGGAGTTTTTAATACAGAAGCAAGAGGAGAACTATCTCACGGTTACTAAGGATTTTCTAGTAACCGTGAGGTAGGCATTTTTCAGTCCAGAATGTAGAGGAGAACTATCTCACGGTTACTAGCAATTTAATGGTAACCGTGACCCCATGCCAGATCTTGTGTCCGAGCCACCTCACGGTTACTAAGGATTCCCTAGTAACCGTGACCTATTTTATTCAGAAGGGTTTTCTATTAGAGGTCACGGTTACCAGGAATTTCCTAGTAACCGTGACCCTTGTTTTCCTATATAAAGCGGGTTATTCTGCAGAATCGGGAGTTGGGTAGTTTTTTAGGTTTTAGGGTTTCTTTCTTCTTTCTTTGTGTTCTTTGTTCATTTCTACTCATAGATCTACTTGAAATTAGTGGGATTTACACAAAAACACTTGGATTAAACATAGATCTATAGTTTTTAACATAGATTTAATTCAATTTTCTGCATTTCTTTGAGTTGTGTTCTTCATTTTGCTTGGAGCTTTGAAGGAGGAGACTTGGATTCGGATTGGAGCTTCACAAGCTACAAATGGCTTCATGGGTTTCCTCTTTCCTCTCTCTATTTATTTTAATTATGTTTAATATGTAGTTTTGTTGCTTGGGGATCTTTGAATCCCCTACCCATAATGTGGATCTTGAACTTATTTTGATTGTTGCATGAATAAATAGTCTATTTCACTGTTACTTATTTGTATCTCATGACTTTTCGATCTATTGAGTTATTTTCCATTTATGGATGAATGATTTTTGTCATATGTCTTTGATGGTTATTGAGCCTAATGGATTGGATTTTGTGAATGATTTTGCTCAGTTTTTCTATCATGAATGTTGTCTATTTTGGACTGCTCCGGAATGGGACTCTAGATGTGCAATATTTGTGATTTTTAGACTAGAGTGTGGAGTGACATAGATGGGTTTTGGGTTGCCTTGCTCCGGAATGGGACGGTAAACCAAACTTAGGATGTTAGACCCGTGCTTAGGCTAGTTGTTAAGCTTGCTCCGGAATGGGACGTTTAGCAATTAGAATAGCTTGCTCCGGAATGGGACGCTTGGGTTAAGAGGGTTATCCCGAATTTATTCATGCATGTTTTTAGGTAAAATAAATCCACATTGGGTATGGGGTGGATAAGTGAACCCGAGCAATGTTTTAATCCCTAGTTTAATTAGTTTATTTTCTATATTTATTAATTTTATTAAGTAGATTTAGGACGATCTCTTAATCAAAAACTTGGAAATTCATCTCAGATTAACTCGCTCAAGTCTAGATATCTAACTTAAAACAGCCCTTATCCCTTGGGTTCGATATTTGCGGGTCCTAACAATACCCCACTTTATTACTTGTCGATCTAGTGCGCTTGCAAGGGTCGCGACAGTACCCCTTTGAGATTTTGAAAAAAACTGAGGCAAAATGCAAAGGGATATCCTTTTGTGTTTTTGGTGAAAAATTGAGTCAAAATACAAAGGTGTACCCCTTTGAGTTTTTGGGAAAACACTGTGGCAAAATGCAAAGGGGGTATCTCTTTGAGTTTATGGTGAAAAACTGAAGCAAATGTAAATAGATATGCATTTGAGTTTTTGGCTAAAAAATTGAGTCAAAATGCAAAGGGGTAACTTTTTGAGATTGTGGCAAAAAACTTAGGCAAAATTCAAAAGTGTACGCCTTTGAGTTTGTAACGAAAATCTGGTTCTAAATGGAAAAGGGTATCCTTTTGCATTTTAGTGAAATCTGAGGTAAAGTGTAAATGGGTACCCCTTTGAGTATTTGACTGAAAAATTAAGTCAAAATACAAAGGGGTACCGCTTTGAATTTTTGGTAAAAAATTTAGGCAAAATGCAAAGGGGTACCTTTTGAGTTTTTGGGTAAATAATTGAGTCCAAATGTAAAGGTGTACCCCTTTGAGTTTTTGATAAAACACTGTGGCAAAATGGAAAGGGGGTATCTCTTTGAGTTTATGGTGAAAAACTGAGGCAAATACAAAGGTGTATGTATTTAAGTTTTTGGCTGAAAAACTGAGTCAAAATAAAATTTGGTATTTTTTTGAGTTTTTGAAGGAAAACTGAGGCA
Source organism: Excoecaria agallocha (assembly GCA_037975025.1). Classification (NCBI taxonomy): domain Eukaryota; kingdom Viridiplantae; phylum Streptophyta; class Magnoliopsida; order Malpighiales; family Euphorbiaceae; genus Excoecaria; species Excoecaria agallocha. The sequence continues at coordinate 12,116 of JBBPFJ010001108.1, forward strand.
AAATTCAAAAGTGTACCCTATTGATTTTTTAACGAAAATCTAGGCCAAAATTGAAAGGGGTACCCGTTTTATATTTTTGTGAAAAACTGAGCCAAAATACATAGTGTTACCCCTTTGAGTTTTTTTGTGAAAAAGTGAGAGAAGAGGCAAATGAGTATCCCTTTGTGTTTTTAGTAAAAATTTGAGCCAAAATGCAAAAGGGTTCCCCTTTGAGTTTTTTTTTGTGAAAAAAACTCATCCAAAATGCAAACAGGCACCCCTTTGAGATTTTTGTGAAAAATTGAGCAAAAATGCAAATGGGTACCCCTTTGAGTTTTTTGTGAAAATTTGAGGCAAAATGCAAAGGGGTAACCCCTTGAGTTTAAGGGGAAAAATAGAGCCAAAATGTTGTGTGGTACCCCTTTGAGTTTTTGGTAAAAAAATGAGCGAAAATGCAAAGGGATACCCCTTTGAGTTTTTGGCTGAAAAATTAAGCCAAAATGCAAAAGGTTACCCCTTTGAGTTTTTAGTGAAAAATTAAGGCAAAATGCAAAGGGATATCCCCTTGAGTTTTTTGGCCGAAAGAATGAGGTAAAATACAAAATAGTACTCCTTTGAGTTTAAAGAGAAAATCTAGGCCAAAATGCAAAATGTACCCCTTTGAGATTTTTTTGTAAAACTGAGCCAAAATGCAAAGTGGTAGCCCTTTGAGTTTTTAGTGAAATACTGAGGAAATTGCATATGGGTACCTCTTTGATTATTTGGCTGAAAAATTTAGTCAAAATGCAAAGGGGTACCCCCCTTTGCACTTTGGATTTGTTTTTTTTTTTGCACAAAACTCAAAGGGTTATCCCTTTGCATTTTGGTCCAAATTTTTACTAAAACCTCAAAGGGATACTCCTTTGTCTTTTCTCTCAGTTTTTCACAAAAACTCAAAGGCTTACCCCATTTGCATTTTATCTCAGTTTTTCACAAAAAACTAAAAGGACTATCCGTTTGTATTTTGACTGAAATTTTCACCAAAATCTCAAAGGGATGCCTCTTTGTATTTTTGATTAGTTTTTTCACAAAAAAACTTAAAGGGGGTTCCCCTTTGAATTATGCTCCAAATTTTTACTAAAAACTCAAAGGGATACTCCTTTGCCTCTTCTCTCAGTTTTTCACAAAAAACTCAAAGGAGTACCACTCTATATTTTGGCTCAGTTTTTCAAAAAAATCTAAAATGGGAACCTCTTTCCATCTTAGGCCAGATTTTCGTTAAAATTCAAAGGGGTACACTTTTGAATTTTGCCTCAGTTTTTTGCCAAAAATTCAAAAGGATACCCTTTTGCATTTTCCTTAGTTTTTCACCAAAAAATAAAAGAGATACTGTAATGGCCTCAACACCGGGTCAGTCGTGAATAGTAGCTTCCGACAGTGAATAGTACCTTCCGACAGTGAATAGTATTTTTCGGGCCCGAAAGGACACCCGAAAGTTGAAAATATTTTATTGGACCATTTGAAAAGAATAGTTATGGTGAGCCTATGGTTGAAATTTGAAGTGAATTTGAGGTCAGATGGGTCTCCAAAAGTCAAAAATACTAAAAAGGTAGCGAGTCAATTTCCCTGGTAGGAAAAGGGACTTGATTTTGTTTAAATAATTAAAAATAGTAAATAAACTCCGAATATCACCAGATTTTGCGTGCCTACATGAATTTTTATGTAGAATATTTTGGTGATGAGAATGAAATTTTTCGGTGACTCCGGCAGTTGTCAAATCGGATCGATAAGTTTAAATCGGATCAATAACGGACTCCGATTGAGCCGAAAAATTACGTCCTACCTATTTTTGATGTTTTAAGAATGATAAAATCAAAATTGAAGTGATTTGAAGTGAGAAAGAGGGAGAAATTTAATTGGGCTTTAGAAAGGCCTAAATGGGCCTTAAGAACCAAATGGGTTAAGCCCATTAATTTGGCCCCATTTTTGGCCCATAAAGAAGGTATAAATAGATCCAAATATCTAGAGAATTACTCCAGAAAACTCCAGCATTCTCATCTTCTTTGGTGGCCGAAACACCCTCTCTCCCTCTCTCTCTTTGATTTCTTCTTCTTCTACCCCAAATCTCTCTTAAACCTCAACATAAGAAATGAAGTTCCAGCTCTCTAGATCACCCTAGTGATCTTAAGCAAGAGATTTGAGCAAGGAAAGGCAATGAATCAAGTTGAGAAAGAAAATAGGGTAAGTTGGAATTTATGAATTTTAGTGCTTTAAATTATTTTTTTGATGTTTTCCCATAGATTTTGAGGTTTAGATAATGAATATGAGCTTGGATTTGTCATTTGAGGACAAAAGTTTGATGTTAGAAAGCTTGATGATTTCGGCCAAAGAGGAGATTGTGGATGGATGGAGTTGAGCTTGGTGTTAAGTAAAGAAAAGCGAAGCTTAAGGAAGCTAAAGCTTGAGAAAAAAGTAAGTGACTATCAAATCATTTGATTTCCCTATTAATATGAATTTTCCTTAATTATGTAATTAAGGTAAAAATATGAAAAATTATTAATTAATGCAATTATGTTAGGACAAATGAAATTCACCATGAGAGGAAATGAGATGAAGGCATTAATGGAAGAAAGAAAATTTTTAAAGTAGAAAATGGTTGATGGCCGAATTACTAGGGTGAAGAAAATGATGGGAAAAATGCATGAAATTAATGTATGTTAGCTTAAAATAATAATAGACTTGATAATTGATGTCTATTAATTTTTAGAGAATATTTGAAATTTATTTGAGAATTTTTAAGATTTTATATAGTGTATGTATTGAATGAAAATTGTGATTAATTGTGAATTAAATGATTATTTTGATGAAAAATGATAGTAACCAATAAAGAATGCCTAAATAAATTTTACGGGAATTTATTGAATTTATTAGATTTTTTTTATTGAAATTTTTATGTGTATATGTATAATGAAAATAATTGAATTTTTAATGCATAATTGTATAAAAATGACAAAAGTAATGAATTAATGTGAAAATAAATTAATGTCAATGATAAGGAATAAAAAGTCAACCATCGAATTCTTTGAAATAATTTTTAGGTTGTAAAAATAAGAAGAATAATGAATTATTGAAAAATAATTCATAAATAAATGAAAATGATGAAAAAGAATTAATACGTAAATAAAAGAAAGATAAAATGAATTTTTAATACCAAAAAGACTTAAATGAAAGAAAATGAAAAGTTTGAGACGAAAATGGTAATTTTGCCAAAGTAGGTAATTAACGCATGAAAATAAGTAAGAAATGTGTACCAAGGATAAAATGGTAATTTCGGAGAATTATCTGTATTAAAAGATAAAGTTTTCATGATATAAGGACTAAAATGAAATTTTATCAGACATGGTAAAATAAATAATAAAAGATGAATAAAGGAAGGAATTATAGAATAAACATGAAAATAAATGATTATAATGGAAAAATCGTAATTATGAATTTGAAATGAATAAATCGATAGAAAAAGTTAAATTATGTATTTTTGAGTTATGAAATAATAAATTATATTAATAGCGTTCCTATTTGAATAAAAAGTAGAAACATAAAAATGTGACTAATTTATCAAAATAAATTAGTCAACAAAAAGTGTTAAAAGAGTTAATAATTACCAAATTAAGTCGCCGACGAAATAAAAGTCGGCATATCGAATAATTAAAAAATTAGACTGAAAAAGGAAAAACTGTAAAAAACGTCATGCCTAAAAGTATTGAAAAATGATTCGTAAAGAATTATACAAGAAAAAAATAAAGAAAAGTCAGAATTTGTATAAAAGATTGAAAAGTCTAAGTGTTTGAGTGAATTATTAACGAATAATTCACAACAGTGACTTGCAAAGACAAAGTGAAAGAAAAGATGTAAATTACTGAAAAGCCTAAGTATCTGTGTGAATTATCGAAGGATAATTCACAAAAATGATCTGAAAAGATAAAATCAATGATAAGACAAAAAGTTATTAAATATCCGATAATACTAAAAGAGTGTATTTGATCATAATAAAATGTATAAAAGAATAAAAGAAAGAAATTAAGAATTTCTAAATGTTTAAAAGTAATTGCAAAAGTGATTAATTATGTTTGCCCTTAGAGTTAGACAGGTATTATTATTCTTGATTAGGATATAAATGGCTAGCCATAGGGACACCTTATACCGCGGTGCAAGTCATGACGACTTGCTATGTTGTGGACTGGATCTCTGATCACCATGGCATTCTTGCTCTGTCTAATCTGTTAATATGCTCTATGAGAAATGATTCCTGGGAATCACTTCTCTCTCTGTTGTGGCCCTGTGGGGTCCATGTCCTGCGTATCCTATCTGAGAATCCTGTCGTATTGCACTGGGGGCACATCGAAATGAATGAATAAGTACTGTTTAATGATTCGGTTGAAAGAAAATGCAAAGTTAAAATAAATCTGTAAAGATTTCTGAAAAGTGTAATTAATCAGTAAAAGAAATGAAAACTTTTATAAGGATTTTAAAATATATTATGTTTTACGTGAAAAAGATAATTTGATTAATTGGTATTTCTTATTCTAATTATTACTGTAAAAATAATGACGAGTCCTGAAAACAATATTAATTTCCTGTTTAGAGTTAAAAAGTGATGATTTTGACATGAAGCAAATGTATTAGTTACGTAACATTTTTCTGAAAGAAAAGTTATTCGAAAAGTAACAAAATAGAAAGACACAATAATTGACCGATGAAAAGAAATAAAAGACATACGTCTTAATAAGTATTTGAATGAAAATAAGATATATATAAGTATATGAAAGAAAGAGAAATTGACTGCAAAGTATCCCGAAATACTTATATCGCTTTGCAATAAAGCTTAAAAGCTTTAGTTAGTAATGTATTTATTAGTTAAAAGCAATAAAAGAATAACAACAAGAAGCATAATTAGAGTACAGATCACACGATTGAACCGTACACCAAGTATTTAAGTAATTTACTTTGGTACTAGTAAAGACACGAGTACCAATTCACATCGTTAAATAATATGGTAATTAAATTGATATGACTAGAAAATAGTAATAGTATTAATACAAGTAAAAGTTATAGTGCACATTAACGAAGTTATGCTTATGCTTGGGAAATTCTTGGATTAGTAGTTACCACTGGGCATATTTAATGCTCAGCGTGTAGTGTTTACTGTGTGCAGGTTTTGAAGCATTGCGGGAGCATAGTACATTGAAGGATCAGATCGGAAGAGAAGATTTTTGTATTCGTTAGGATAGGTTTTTGGCATGTATATACTTAGACTATTAAGGTAAAAGCTCGAACTGTTTTTAGAATGTATGTTTATTTGTCTTGGATGTATGGACATTATAAGTTTCAATATGATGATGTTTTGATTGTTATTTGATTATGGAATTAATGAAAAAGAATTTAAATGTTTCAAATTGCTCGGTAGAAAAAAAAAATCCGTACCGGTTTCGGCTAAGTTTCGCTTCGGAAAAGACTGTTCCGAGAAGGGTGTTACAGATACCCCCTTTACATTTTGCCACCGTGTTTTGCCAAAAACTCAAAGGGGTACTCGTTTGCATTTTGACTTAATTTTTTTAGTCAAATACTCAAAGGGGTGCCCATCTACAGTTTTTTCTCAGTTTTTTTACAAAAAACTCAAAGGGGTCCCTTTGCATTTTTCCTCAGTTTTTCACAAAAAACTAAAAGGGATACCCCTTTGCATTTTTGCTTAATTTTTCACCAAAATCTCAAAGGGGTGCCCGTTTGCATTTTGGATTAGTTTTTTACTAAAAACACAAAGGGATACTCCTTTGCCTCTTCTCTCAGTTTTTCACAAAAAACTCAAATGGGTAACACTATGTATTTTGGCTCAATTTTTCAAAAAAATCTAAAATGGGTACCCCTTTCCATTTTGGCCTAGATTTTCGTTAAAAATTCAATAGGGTACACTTTTGAATTTTGCCTCAGTTTTTCGTCAAAAACTCAAAAAAGTACCAATTTGTATTTTGACTTAGTTTTCGGCCAAAAACTTAAATACATACACCTTTGTATTTGCCTCAGTTTTTCACCATAAACTCAAAGAGATACCCCCTTTCCTTTTTGCCATAGTGTTTTGCCAAAAACTCAAAAGGGTACACCTTTGCATTTAGGCTCAATTATTCACCAAAAACTCAAAAGGTACCCCTTTGCATTTTGCCTAAATTTTTTTACCAAAAATTCAAAGGGGTACCCTTTTGCATTTTGACTTAATTTTTCAGTCAAATACTCAAAGGGGGTACCCATTTACACTTTACCTTAGATTTCACTAAAATGCAAAGGGATACCCCTTTCCATTTAGGACCAGATTTTTGTTACAAACTCAAAGGCGTACACTTTTGAATTTTGCCTCAGTTTTTTGCCATAATCTCAAAAAGGTACCCCTTTGCATTTTGACCTAATTTTTTAGCTGAAAACTCAAATGCATATCTAATTACATTTGCCTAAGTTTGTCACCATAAATACAAAGAGATACCCCCTTTGAATTTTGCCACAGTGTTTTCCCAAAAACTTAAAGGGGTACATCTTTGCATTTTGACTTAATTTTCACCAAAAACACAAAGGGGTATCCCTTTGCAATTTGCCTCAATTTTTTTCAAAATCTCAAAGGGGTACCCCCTTTTATTTTGACTAAATTTTTCAGCCAAATACTCAAAGGAGTAAACATTTGCACTTTTCCTCAGTTTTTCACTAAAAACTCAAAGGACTACCACTTTGCATTTTTGCTCAGTTTTACAAAAAATTCTTAAAAGGGTATCACTTCGTATTTTTGCCTAGATTGTTGCTATAAACCCAAAGGGGTACCACATTGCATTTCAGCTCATTTTTTCAGCCAAAAAACTTAAAAGGGTATCACTTTGCATTTTGCCTTAAATTTTTACTAAAAACTCAAAGGGGTGACCCTTTGTATTTTGGCTTAATTTTTCAGCCAAAAACTCAAAGGAGTATCAGTTTGCATTTCTGCTCATTTTTTCCTAAAAACTCAAAGGGATACCACACTGCATTTTGGCTCAGTTTTTCACGTAAAACTCAAGGGGGTATCCCTTTGAAATTTTCCTCAGATTTTCACCAAAAACTCAAAGGGGTACCCCTTTACATTTTGACTAGATTTTTTAGCCAAAAACTCAAAAGGTTACCCCTTTGCATTTTGGATTAGTTTTTTTTTCTCAAAAAACTCAAAGGGTTACCCCATTGCATTTTGGCCCAAAATTTCACTAAAAACTCAAAGGGATACTCCTTTGTCTCTTCTCTCATTTATTCACAAAAAACTCAAAGGGGTACCCCTTTGCATTTTTCCTCATTTTTTCATAAAAAACTAAAACGGCTATCCCTTTGCATTTTGGCATAGTTTTTCACCAAAATTCAAAAGGATGCCCCTTTACATTTTGGATTAGTTTTTTTTTTCACAAAAAAAAAAAACTCAAAGAGATACCCCTTTCCATTTTCGCCCAAATTATTACTACAAAATCAAAGGGATACTCGTCTGCATCTTTTCTCAGTTTTTCACAAAAAAACTTAAAGGGGGTACCACTCTGTATTTTAGCTTAGTTTTTCACAAAAATCTAAATGGGGTACCCCTTTCCATTTTGTCCTAGATTTTTTTTTTTAAAATTCAAAGGGATGCACTTTTGAATTTTGCCTCGATTTTTCACAAAAAATTCAAAAGGGTACCCCTTTACATTTTGACTCAGTTTTTCATAAAAAAACTCACATGTGTACCCCTTTGCATTTGCCTTAGTTTTTCACCATAAACACAAAGAGATACCACCTTTACATTTGGCCACAGTGTTTTGCCAAAAACTCAAAGGGGTACACCTTTGTATTTTTTCTCAATTTTTTACCAAAAATTCAAACGGTACCCCTTTGCATTTTG
>JBBPFJ010001109.1:0-26012 GCA_037975025.1 Excoecaria agallocha
TTTCACTAAAAATTATTGGTAAATTATATCTCTTGTTTAATATTAATTTTAGTTATCTCTAATTTTGCTGCTTTCTCTGATATTGATCCCAAGACTGCAAAAAATTTTCGTGCTCTTTGTACAGGTAAGTGATGTGTGGTAAATTTAGTGTGTGATGATGATGCCTTTGCTTTTATTGGTTTTTTTTGTTACATATGTTATTTAGTTAATTGATGTAATTCTAAAGGCTGGATGCAGCTAGGTGAGTAAACCATTATAAGACTGGACTTTTGATCATTAAATTAGTGTTTGATTAAGGATGGTAAAAGTTTGTGATTTAATATGTTACTCTCATTCTCATTTATGCGTGTATGAGTACTATATCCCACTATGTCAACATGTAGGGGCCCTGTAGAAGTCTATATCTTTCTTGATATAATGGTTTGATAGTAAAGTTGGGATTTTTTTTCTATTTTGTTAGGAAATAATCATGCATGGTATGAGTAAATGTAATGAAAAAAAATAGAATTACTTTTTTGATTAAATGAATTAACCTTTAATTTTATATTATTTTATGCAATTCGTGCAAATTAACTTTTAAGACATTTACCAAAGAGATAATTTATAGCGTAAAAAAAAAAGAAAGAGCGTAAGAAGCTAAGGGAAAGCTTCTTTTTGGGTTTGAATTGGTAGAAATTTCTTTCTTTTTTTTTATTTATCTTATGTTGTCAGACGTACAATTCTCACATAATGGATTGTGGGTAACATCAGAAATGGAGTTAAATGATTTAATATTAGGGATTAGAATATAAAAATGAGTTATAAAAATTATATAAAGGTGGTAAGAGAAAACAAATAAATATAGAAAATTATTTAAAAGTATTAAAATTGATGGTTTAAATAAAATGAAAATATATGTTTAATAGTGAAAAATAATGGTGGGGAGAACTCTTTTTTTCAAACAATAAGTTAATAATATCATTTTATTGCAAATTATGATCCAAACAAGGTCTTGATCGCTTGTAGCCACTACAAGAAAAACGCAAAATAGCGAGGACAAAATTCCTCGCTAAATGATGATTTTTCGTCGCTAAATTAGTTTAGCGAGGATTTAGCGAGGACAAAAATTTTGTCACAAAAGTCATCCTAGCTAATTTTAGCGAGAATTTTAGTCCTCGCTATCTTTTGCGAGGATTTTAGTCCTCGCTAACTTTAGCGAGGATTTAGTCCTCGCTAACTTTAGCGAGGATTAAAGTCCTCGCTAAGTTCTGCGAGGATTTAGTCCTCGCTAACTTTAGCGAGGATTAAAGTCCTCGCTAAGTTTTGCGAGGATTAATTTAGCGAGGACTAAATTGTCGCTAAATTTTAGCTAGGACAAGTTCCTTGCAAATTTTAACATGCATTTTTTGACAAATATTGTTCTTGTTAAATTTAGCATGAGATTTATCCTTACTAAATGTTGATATGAAATTTTTTGTTTTCTTAATTTAATATGAAAATTTTATTATTTAAATAATAAAATAATAAATAATAAATTTATATTCACTCAATATTTAATATAAAAACATATATATATTAATGAATAAATTGTTATTTACAAGTGTATAGCATTGCTAATAATATATCCAAAATAATACATCCATATATAACAGTAACAATTGAAAATCATAAATAGCTCATAAAATGCCAGTTGCTTTAGTTCCTATAGTTGTGTAGTGATTGATTGCAGATAACGAAGAACTCCATCCAGTGTCATTATTAGAACTTGATCTTCCAATTGTTGATCTTGAACATCTGATCAGTGTTTGCATAACTTGACTAAAATACAAAAAAGAAGTAAAATATGACCTATATATAGATGGACTAAATACAATAGTAATAATAAAGAAGCAAAATATGACCTATATACTTCATATATAGATGAGTCTCCTATACTCTAGAGGTAATGCAAAGACAAAAATTCTGACTATAAATGTCGCATAAGCCAGTTGCACCTTTCAAGACATTCTTTACATCACCTTTGTATGGTGACGTTCCTCAATTTCTCTATAGCCTACTTTATCCCAGACTTCAAATTCAAACTACAGCACAAGCAATTAAGTTTGGGATAATCATAGGTCAAGAACAATGACATATGAACATTTTCATACTGATTACAAATACAACAATTACCTGAAAATCATTCAGCGCCATTAAATACAAATGAAAAGAAAAGGACCCACAAATCTATATGTTAAATAAGAGTATGAATTGCTTCTTTGAATCAAGATATCCTCAAAGTAGAACATAAATATCGGCTTCTAACCCATGTAAAAACAAGCTTAAAGCTCACAAACTTGAAAATTAAAAAACAACATTAAAGATAAATAGAATCAAATAATACACTTAGTAAGTATTATGTTTATAGATGTCCACGGCTATGGTGCATTGTTTCCAGATATTGAAGATATTTATGTATAAAAATGAGGAGGTGGAAGAAGGAAGCATACCGTCAAAGGATTAGGATCCAGAATTCTTTTAATTAGTTTCTTTGCACTTGAGGAGAACCATGGGGGACATGTTCAAAGAAGGAAAATCACCACACTGTTTAACCACAACGAATAACTAAATAAACAAGTAAACAATAGAGCTAGGCAGAGTAGACTTTTCTCCTACAGAAATTGGCAGGGGCTAATGAACGGAATTAACATGACTGGCGTAGATTGATGGTTTTAACCAGCTGATAATGACAATTACCTGATATATAAGGCATTTTGAAAATAACAACACATGATATCTAGATATTTGTCTCATCTAGGATCTAATTAAAATCTTATGAAGTGGGATAGGTGCCCTTGAAGGCATTTCCAAAATAACTGCCGAACATATAGTCTTTGATAACATTAGAAAAAACCTATATTCCAAAGAATGATAGTAATCAGATAGTATATGAGATTCAATTCTGACAAACAATACTTGAACAAGTTTTTTCTGTACATAGATGTGCAAATGCATGCATGTATATTACTAGAAATGACAGCAGAAATACACACATTAAATCTATAACTTCTGTCTAGATAAAAAATAGCAATGATATACATGGGTCTTACCAAATATTCCAGCAAAGATACTGCAAAATAGACCAACAAAGAAGGAGAAAAGGTCACTTTAAAAACCAATCTTATTAATTTGGTTGAAAATCGTAGAAACTAAACATTGATATATAAGAGATTCTGTGTTTGCATATAAAGCAAGAAATCAGAAATAAACCGTATCAAAAGCAAGGCTGAAATATTCTCTCTCAATCCTTTTTTTTATGATGAATATTTTATACTCATACCAAGACATAAGATAATCTTCCAAAAGCAAATCAAACCATGAAGTCCAATTATTTTTGTGCAATTTTTAGCACAGCCAACCAAATCTCAACCAAAAATGGGAACTATTTAAGCATTGGATTCTAAACCAAGCATGGGTTTTGGAGCTCCATAAGAACAAAATGTAACTGCCATGTCACAAAGTCTAAATGATTTCACTAGCAGCAGCATATATGATTAACAGGGAAGGATTCATTCAGGCAATAAGAGATACTTTTAGCTCTCTCTAGTACCATTTAACGGGAAAACAGATAATTGCTTACAGCAGTTTTTATATGATTACCTTGCTTTACCATTACCATTAGCAATTGAAAAACTTTAAAAAGCAAATGGACAGATGATTGACAACCTTATTCCAAGAGTTCCCAAGGAATTCATTTACTGAAGCTGCATTTTGAGCATACACCAACGGACGAGGCCCAGAAACCCAAATCCACCAGCTTGGTATATGCTCTGTCATGGCAACTCATGAAAAAAAAAGTTGAGATGAAAGATTGAAGAAATTGAAGCTGCAACCTAAAAAAACACTCAATTACCTCTTGAATGATGTATCCTCCAAGAGCCATGACAACCAACAAAGAAAAAGATCAAGGTCGTTTGCAACTATCATATTACGGCCCCAATGATCCAATGACACGGAATAGAGCAATAGACATTTGGTGCAGACAGAAATATAACAATAATTGCTGAAAAAATCTGCAGATTTAAATAATTTTTAAGCAAATATATTGCCAAAAATCTAACATTGAAGAAACAAAGTAAGTTCCAATAGAAATCATCATGCTTTAGAATATCAAAATCTATTGAGCAAAAGAATCAGAATAATCCAGAAATTGTAACAAACTATAAAACATTTCCAAGTCTGCTTCTCTTATTAATTTGAACTACATAAAAACAAAAAGGAGGAAAAGAAGGCCATGATCAGCATAAGCATACCATTTGTTTCTCAAAAAGCCTACTGAGGTTGAGACCTTGAGATGTAGAGATAAGTTCAAAGCATTCATAGTTAAAGGTGCTGTACTGGCCCTATAGGAGCTATCATATGCAAATACTGCAACTAGGTTTATAAAAACCCACGAAGTATTAAAGGAAAAAAAACCCCAAAAATGAATAAACTGCATAAGAAGTAATGAAAACTTGAGGGGCTAACGGGTGGCTCTGTAGCCAACTTAAACTTCTGGTAGTTGCCAAGTATTTCTAAGATTTCATTAGGCCAAAGCCAACGGTGCTTAGCTTCCTCCAGTATCTGATCTAAATCTGCAAGTTAAAGAAAATTCATAGATAACCAACGATGTTTACATCCAAAAGTCTGGAACAGCCATAAAAGAATCCACAGCATGATATGCAATAAATACAAAGTAAGAAGCAGATTATCTATACAATGAAGCAGAAGTTAGAATCATCAATTACTGATCCTTAAACAGCACTTGCTTTAGTAAGAAACAAGGCTCGGTAAATCCTTATTATTTTTGAAAATGAACTGTTTTGAATTTATGAAAGATTTTTTGCATGCTAGCACACCTGGAAAGCGCACATTGTGACAAACATATATAAGAGAAAGGAGAAGAAGATATTCAGATATTTAAATGAAGAAACAAAAAGAAAATACAAAACGTATAAAAGAAAGACGAAACGGGGGGCAAGATTTAAAAAAAATGCAAGAGACTAACCAAGTGGTTGATTAGGAAGGCATCTTCTAGGCTCGGCCATTGACATACACCCAAAATATCATCACTGATTACAAGGAGAAGAACCTACAAATATAGAAAATGCAATACAAAAGCATTCGAGAAATGAGAAAAAGAGAAACGCAAGAAACAGAGCCACCACAGCAGATAGGAAGCAAAATTGGAAGGGAAAAAGAAAAACAAAAGAAATGGAGAATCAAAAACCCTAACCGAATTGAATTAAAGAGGGAAAGAGAGGGAGAGGGAAGAGGGAAAGAGAGAGAGAAACGAACCTTGAAAATGAGAAACGAGAGATGAGCGTGTGAAATCCATCAAAGTCAAAAAGCTAGCCCTATCCATGGCAAGCTTTTTATTTATTTTTTATTCTTTTAAATTTGCTTTCTGCATTCTTTTCAAAGGAAAAGTTCATCTAGTAATGCCAATTAAATCATTTTAATAACTGTAACATGAATTTTAATTTCCTATTGAACCAGGTATGAAACTGAATCTGCATATTATTACCATTTGAAATCCTCACAGCTACCCCAAAATCTGCAAGCTTCATTTTCCCAGATGTTGTGAGGAGGATATTCTCAGGCTTTATGTCACAATGAACAACACAGGCTTAGACCAAGAAAATAATGCTCCTGATAATGCTAAAGAAACACAACCCGCAGGGATACCTGAAAGTAAAAACAACAAATCTTACTATAATTAATTTCGGGACAAGTCATCATTTCTAATTTTCCAAAGGCCCACTAAACTACAGCATTACCGGAAACTTCATAGGCAGCGGCGGCAACCCCAATTTCAACAGAAGCAGCAGCAAGCGTCTCCTTGACTGACACTGAATGACCAGATATGGATCTATCCCTGCATCGACCACACACAAATTGTTAAATTCTGAAATCATTTACAGCATTTTCTTAATAACCAACAGAAAAAAGAAGATGAAGCCATCACGAACTAGAACTTCGACGAGGGACACAAGGCCAGGAGAATCGATTCCTTCGCCATTAGTAACACAAGGCAAGAAGTTATTCTTCAATGAAGTAGTCATATTGAGAATTGAGATTTGAACAAACGAGAAAATAGAGAAGAGATTAGGGTTTTGTTAGTAGGCCAGAAAGAGAAGAGAGTGAAAAAGAAAGGCGGCATAGAGGGTCAGGTTGTAGAGAACTAGTGAAAAAATCCCGCTAACTTTACTTTTATCCCGCTTAAAATTTTAAGAAAATCAGCGAGGGAATACCTCTCGCAAATTTTGCGAGAACTTATTCCTAGCTATTTTTGCTAGGATCCATTTCCTCACAATTTAATTTTTTATTTTATAATTAATAATAATTAAAATTATTAAATATAAAAATAATAATTTAATTTAGTTAATTTAAATAATAATAATTTAATTTATTTAATTTTTGCTAAAAAGATATTAAATAAATTTACTAAATTAAATATAAATAAAATTTAAATATTAAAAATTAAAATTATATAAAAATAGTTAAAATATAATTATCTAACTGTTAGCGAGGGATTTATCCGTTAGCGATGGATTTTTACTTGCTAAATTAGAGAGAATTTTTTTCTCGCAAAATAGCGAGGATTAAGTCCTCGCTAAATCGTTCATCTATTAAATGCCAACTTATTAAACCATTAGCGAGGGTTTTGTTCCTCGCTAAATGATTCATCTATCAAATGCCAACTTATTGAGCCGTTAGCGAGGGAGTTGTCCTCGCTAATTTAGCGAGGATTAAGTCCTCGCTAAATCGTTTATCTATTAAATGCCAACTTATTTAAACATTAGCGAGGGATTTGTCCTCGCTAAATTAGCGAGGATTATGGTCCTCGCTAAATTAGCGATGATTTTTGTCCTCGCTAAATGCTTGATCTATCATATACATCTTATTTAAACGTTAGCGAGGGATTTGTCCTCACTAAATTTGCGAGGATTTTGTTCCTCGCTAAATTAGCGAGGATTGTTTCCTCGCTAAATTTGCTACGATTTTTGTCCTCGCTAAATGTTTCATCTATCATATGCATCTTATTTAAATGTTAGCGAGAGATTTGTCCTCGCTAAATTAGCGAGGATTGTTTCCTCGCTAAATTTGCGATGATTTTTGTCCTCGCTAAATGTTTCATCTATCATATGCATCTTATTTAAATGTTAGCGAGAGATTTGTCCTCGCTAAATTTGCGACGATTTTTGTCCTCGCTAAATGTTTCATCTATCATATGCATCTTATTTAAATGTTAGCGAGGGATTTGTCCTCGCTAAATTTGTGAGGATTGTTTCCTCGCTAAATTTGCGACGATTTTTGTCCTCGCTAAATGTTTCATCTATCATATGCATCTTATTTAAATGTTAGCGAGAGATTTGTCCTCGCTAAATTTGCGACGATTTTTGCCCTCGCTAAATTTGCAACGATTTTTGTCCTCGCTAAATGTTAGCGAGGATTTTATCCTCACTAAATTGTCGCTAAATTTTGCGCCAAAATTTAGGCGCCAATATTAGCGACAAATGATTGATATTCTCGCTAAATTGTTGCAAAATATATGTTCATTTGCATCCCAACCAACATTTGTGACAAAATTCATTTGTCGTCGCAATTCTGTCGCTATATCAGTGATTTAGCAACGATTTTTCTTTTACTCGCTAAATTTTGTCGCTATTCTGCAATTTTCTTGTAGTGAGCTAACATTAAATTGAGGTGAACCTGACCTAAGTTGCTGTTGTTGAGCTGTATTAAATGTTAACTCTAAACTAGTACATTGCAGCCTATTTGATTTTATGGTTCATGCTAGTTGATAAAAATAGCTGATAATTAATAGCTGTATTAAATGTTGCTTTCACATGGTCGATTCTACAATTGCTTATATGCTTAGTTTCTTGTTGATTGTGTGACTATGCCATGTGAATTTGTTTACTTTCCCTTTATAAACGGCTTGTAATCTTTTCAGTGGAAAATCTTGTATCCAAAGCTTCAATTATACCTGCAGGTAACAACATGTATTGTAAACTAGCATCTTTTGTTAAATAAAAATCTGCCATGTGCTACACTTTCACGTTCAACATCATCCAGAACTTTGGTTTTTTTTGCTTCTCTGGTTTTTCAGCTTATGGGACCCGATAATTGTTATTAACTGAGCTTAATTGGTGCTTTATCGGAATTTTAAAGTCAACTATGAAGTGATTAAAATGACAAATATTGTTTATTATCCTTCTTATTTTTGCAAAGTTTGTTGTATTTGCTTTGTTTAAATTATGGGGCTATTATGATTACGCAAATATATTTTGGAATTTAAAAACTGCTTGCTAGTTTATGCTTCAGAAATATATTTTTTCTTTAATAGGAGAGATATCACTGGTCGCTATCCAATATCTTCTCATAGAACTGTGGTTTTTGAAGACTGTAATTGTTGCTTTTTTATTGAAATAGTTTTGTGACTTTAAATATGTGGCTGTGAAGGGCCAAAGCTATATCTCGTTCTGCAGGCTGGATATAGATATTCATTGGTATGTTGCATATATGTTTTAACTAAGACCTAGATTTTTCATTCTTTCTTTTTTTGAACTTACTGTCTGATGATGCTGGAGGTTTAACAATTTCTCTGTGTTAGAATTGTGTATTATAATATTGATCTGTAGAATTCAGATCGAGCCCATAAAACATTTAAACCTTGAAAAATTTCATGTTCTGTTGCAAATTAGTCAATGATCATATTCATATAAATGTCACTGTTAGAATTGTGTATTATAATATTGATCATACTCATCATAGTTACATTTTAACGGATAGTTTAGGAATAAATTAGAATCAAACTAGTAGTTGGATAAGTACTAATTACATGTCACTGTGCAAAATTCAGTAAGAAATTAAATTTGGTGAAGAAATTGAAATAAACATGTAAATGTCTACTTTTCCTTGTAAATACAGTGGTGCCAATTATGCCACAAAAAAGTATCTATGATATATCAGTTTTTTCTAGGTCCATGTTGATTCTCAGTCTCAATTAAATTAAAATATGGCACCATTTGCACTTGCAGGTCATGCTTCCAATATTACTGACCTTCATCATGCGTTGGACATGCAAATAGCACTTGAATCCTGGGTCGAAGAAGGAAATTATTGCAAGGTGGGTTTTTCTATTTTATTTTATTTTTTATCTAATTGTGTATTGCCAATGTTGGACCTTGCATTCTCTATTTCTTCTCCCCAGAAATCCACTAAATTTCATTGTTACTTAGGCATTCCAAGTTCTATTAGAGTATTTACGGTTATTAGATAGTTTTTTAGAGCTTTCAGCCATTCAAGAGATGAGCCATGGAGTTGAGGTGAATATTCAGCTGAGATGCTTTTATCATTTAAAGTGTTATATATATATATATATATATGCATTGCTCATTTATGTTTCAAAAATTTATAGTTGGATCTACAGTCTTTCTTCTCACTAAATTGTTTGAATACTAATACAGGTTTGGTTGGGAAGAACGCTTTAAAAGCTGGATTCACTTTTGTTAGGAGTTTTCCAGGAGTTCAAGAAGGAGAATTATATAACGGTCAGTGCATCAGTCCTTTTCTTTGATATTGATTGTCATCTCTTTTTCTCTAAAGTGGGTTGGATAATGTTCTAAAATTACTTGATCTTTTATAGAATTTCCTACAATTTTGGTATTGTATACTGCTCTTATATTCTCACCTGTATACTACGGTTGGGAGTTTATTTTTCTGGCTTGCGAAGATGAATCTCATTTTTTCTCAAACTTTGATGATGGATTGATTTTGGTGGTGTCTGTTGAAGGTCTATGTGCAGAAAATGAATAATAGTCCCTTTTTTTGCTGAAGCTCCATTTTATGGTTTTGAGTATATAATTGAAGAAGCCCTGTTGCTATATATGTTGCTGATTTGAAATACTAGATGTTTCTTAGGGGTTATATATATCTTTAGTCTTTTATTCTTAACCGTTTGATGATGGATTGGTAACTGTTGTGCTGGTTTAAAGTACTAGGTGTGCACCAGAGGATATAGTTTGCACTTCCTTTTCTTCCAAGTATGTCCAGAAGCTCTATTTAACTTTTGTCTTTCAGCTTTCTTTCCTGTCAATCATGGATTTTTGATATTAAAAAATTATAATAATTTTTAGCGATGGATTAGCTACAAACAGTACCGTCGTCATTTTTTTTACTTAATGGTGAATTTAGCAACAGAAAATGGTTTTCGTTGCTAAAATTGACCAATTCACCGAGTAGTGCATTGTTGAATTTAGCAACGGAATTTGAATTTCGTTGCTAAATTTAGCAACGAAATAAAATTTCCATTGCTAAAAATAGCAACTGCCAAATTAGCAACCGAAATTTTCGTTGCTAATTTTCGTTGCTATTTTTGATTAGCAACGAAAAATTGACATTTTCCTTTGCTAATTTTCATTGCTAAATTGAGGTTTTCTTGTAGTGTTTGATGAGAGCAAAAACTGGAGATGGGCTCCGTATATTTGATTTAGAGTAAGGATTCGAGTTACTAAAAAATTATAGAGGGGAGTTTTATTGAAGTTGGTTGACAAAGTGATATGGGTAGAATTTAAATATGAAAGACTCTGTGTTTTGTTATAATTACGGCTGCATGGGGTACAAAGTTCAAGAATGTGAGAAGGAGGTGGGTAATCTAGAGTATGGAGATTGGTTGCGAGCATCTCCACGTAAAAGTTTTATGTTACGTAATCAAGTAGAAAAGGAAAGGTAAGTTTTGGGCTCAATTAAATGCAAGTAGTCCAACAAATATCAACTCCAAGCATGGTAAAATGCAGGAGATAAAGTGGCATGTGCTAAATTCCTAAAAAATATTTTAGTGCAACTGAACTCTAAAGCTGGTGATGTGATAAAAATACTACATGTTTCGCCATCAACAGAGTTTGCAAGAGTAAAGGTCATTGGGACACAACCCAATTAGTTTTTTTCTTCATTAAATAATGTTGGTCAATTTAATGATTTTGATTCTTGAAAGAGGGTAGGGAAGAGTGTTGATATCACTGCTAACGTATCGAGTGGTCAAAAGGGATGATATGATAATGGTATCAACAAATGAAGACATTACTTGTGGCACTGAGGTATAAGATGTGATTGAGGATAGTAAGGAGAAGGGACACAAAAGTGAAGAAAGAGATAAACCACATAAGAAATAAGGTTATTGGAAGAGATTAGCAAGGGAGTCTCTAAAATTAGAAGGTTCTAATACAGCTAGTGTATTGAAAGAGAAGAAATATGGAGGTAGCTCTATGTCTGGCATTAATGGGGACAACAATGGTACTATAGAAAGCAATTTGAAAAGGTTTAAAGGCAAAGTGGAAGGATTTCAAGCGAATAACAAAGTAGAGGCAACCAATGGTACTAACCATGATCGCCTATTGCCATTAGTATCATAAGCTACAATTGTCATGGTTTAGAAAGTTCTACGGCAGTTGAAAATCTGCGACAGTTGGTTCAATCGTAAAATCCCTTTATCCTCTTTTTAATAAAGATTAGGGTATTGGAGGATGGGATGAACTTTATTAGATGTTTTTTGGGTTTATAAAATAGATTTAATGTTAGGGGAATAAATGGTGGAGGGGGTCTATCTTGTATATGGAACGATTATTTTTTGTTGATGTTGTTATCTTTCTCACCTCACCATATAGATTGGAAAGTCAGTAATAGGGAGGAGGTATGGCATTTTACATGCTTTTATGGTTGGCCTGAGAGACACCTTTGACATAATTTATAGGACTTAATTAGGAAATTTCAAAATCAAGATATTCTAGAGTGGGCAATTATTGGAGATTTTAATGAAAATTTATCTAAATCAGAGAAGGCGGGCGGGATCCCTGGACAGGATATAGCTATGAGTTTATTTCAAGATGTGTTAGTGGAATGCAGGCTCTCTGATTTGGGTTTCTCGGGGTACCCTTTTACTTGGGATAATGGAAGGAGGAAAGATGGTTTTATCGAGGAAAGATTGTACAAATTAATATCTTCATTATCCTGGATTGAAAAACATACAAATGTTAAAATTCACCATCTGTTTTATACGGGATCAGACCACATTCCTATTATTCTTAAAATGGAAAAAAAAGTCTTATTGAGAATATATGGACCAGGGATGAGTTGTGTAGTGAGACTATTAAGCAAACATAGAATAAAGGGAGAAAATGGAATGAAAGAATTTTTTGTTGTACGATTTCTCTAAAAATTGAGTAAAGATTCCTTCAAAAATCTAAAGACCAGAGAAAAGTGCAGAGCTAAAGTTGCAGTTTATAGAGTCTCAGATTGATGAGGAAACGATACAGACTAAAGCTAATCTAAAGAAGGAATTAAGGGAGATCATTGAGGGAGGAATTGATGTGGCAACAAAGATCAAGGGTCCAATGGTTAAATGAAGGGGATCAGAACATGAAGTTTTTTCATGCAACCTCATCAAGATAAAAGAGTACTGACCGTATAAAGGTATTACTTTATGGAAATAATAATACTTTGTTGGGGCAGGAGATGGAAGATCATATCATTCATTTTTACTCTGAGCTGTTCACATCTGATTGTAGGGATATAATCGAAGGGGACTTAAGTTTTACATCTCCCAAAGTTATGCCAGCCATGAACGAATCCTTGGACAAGCCATTTACTACGAATGAAGTGCTGAAGGCTGACAAGATGATGCATCCATTGAAGGAATCGGGG
The DNA here is from genome assembly GCA_037975025.1 of Excoecaria agallocha. Classification (NCBI taxonomy): domain Eukaryota; kingdom Viridiplantae; phylum Streptophyta; class Magnoliopsida; order Malpighiales; family Euphorbiaceae; genus Excoecaria; species Excoecaria agallocha. The sequence goes on from JBBPFJ010001109.1 coordinate 12,706, forward strand.
CCTGATGGTTTTTTGCCTATATTTTATCAAAAATATTGGAATTTAGTTGGGGCTGTTGTTGTTCAAGTTGTCATTGATGTTCTGAATGGAGGTGAAGTTCCTAAAAACTTTAATCATACATTCATTTGTCTCATTCCAAAAGTACAAGAACTTTATCTTATTTCAAAATACAGACCAATTAGTTTATGCAATGTGATTTGTAAAATAGCAACAAAGGTGTTAGCCAACAGGTTTAAGACTGTTTTGGGTTAAATCATTGATGAGCCTCAGAGTGCCTTCGTCTCGAGAAGGCTGATTACTGATAATGCTCTTGTAGCATGCAAAACTTTTCATCATATGAAGAGTGGCGGGGCTGAAAGAAGGAAATTAATGTCATTGAAACTAGATATGATAAAAGCATTTGACAGAGTGTAGTGGAAATTTCTGGCGGCTATCATGAAAAAATTGGGCTTTTATATAATTTGGGTAAATAAGGTGATGAGGCTGGTCACTTCAATTTTCTAGTCTATTTTAATCAATAGTAGAGCAATGGGGAAAATATGTCCTTCACGTGGCCTTCATCAAAGGGATCGATTATCGCCATATTTGTTCCTTATTTGCACGAAAGGGCTGATAGGCTTATTGAACACGGTAATTTACTCAGGCTCACTTCATGGGATTCGTGTTTCATTAGGTCCTCTAATGATTTCCCATTTTCTTTTTACGAATGATAACATAATATTTAGTATAGCTACCATTGTAGATGTTTCTGCGATTTTGCAAGTGCTACAACGATATAAAGTGCTTTTAAGTCAAAAAGTAAACTTTAGGAAGTCCAAAGTTTGTTTCATCTCAACTGTCAAACAAGAATTATGGGACATTTTGATTCAGCTCTTAGGAGTCAAGTTAGTGGAGCACCACGAACTCTATTTGGGTCTTCCTACGATAATTAGACAATCAAAAAAAATTAATTTTTAATCGGATCAAAAATCAACTATGGCATAGACTGAAAGGTTGGAAGGAGAAGTTATTATCATGGTCGGGTAAGGAACTACTTGTTAAAACAGTGGCATAGGTGATTCCAACTTATGTTATGTAGTGTTTTTTACTCCCAAGCAATTTTTGTCAAGACCTTCAAGCTATGATTTGTTATTTCTGGTGGGGTTAGCATGAAGGAGGTAGAAAAATTCATATGTGCAGTTGGAAATAAATGTACAAACCAAAAGTTGAAAGGGGTTTGGGGTTCAAGGATTTTGAATGTTTTAACAAAGCTTTTCTTGCTAAACAAAGGTGGAGATTGATGACTAATCAGCGATATCTTCTCACAAGAGTTTTGAAGGCTAGATATTTTCCAGACTCTACTTTTCTTAGGGCATCTATTAGGTTGAATTCAAGTTATACTTGGAGGAGCATCATATCATAGAGGAGTTTACTACTAGTTGGCTCTTACTGAAAAGTGGGCAATGGGGAAAAGCTAAATATTTGGGATGATAGATGGATCCCTCAACCTTTCTCTTTCAAGATTATTCGCGGAATGATGAGTATAGGGATACATTGGTTGGTTCGCTGATAGATAAGGGGCAGGGTTTTTGGAATTGAGAGATGGTAAACCATTTATTTCTACCAGTTAATATAGAGCGTATTAAGATGATTCCTATTAGGTTGATCGACAGTGAGGATAATTTCATCTGGTATTATTAGTTGTCGAGATATTATATGGTTAAAAGTGGATATTAGCTTGCTTTATCTTTGCAAGAAAACCAGAGTGTCAGTTCAACTTCAAACAATTAGAGTAGGCTATTTTGGAAGAGGTTATGGAAGATCCAAGTACCTCTCAAGATATTTAACTTTCTTTGGCATGCATCTTTGAATTCCCTTCCAGTCAGAGAAGTTCTTCACCAACGTATTACTGGAATTAAAAAAGATTGTTTAAGATGTAGTGATTTCGAATATGTGATTTACTGCTTGAAAGATTACCGATTTACAAGGGAAACTTAGACAACTGTAGGGATGGAGCATATCACTCATATGCAGGTTCATTCCTTTAATTGGTGGTTGGCTATTAAATTTGATATTCTAACACAGGAGGAGACTTCTTTGTTTGCCTTTGTGTAATCAGTTATGGTTTGCACAAAATAAGCTTTTACATGATAATTGCTTAATTGATTGCAACCAGGTTTTCTTCTCAGCTAGAAATTTAAAGAAAGAACTCTTAACTATATCTGATCCTATAATTGGCAGTAATCATAGTTCAGCTAATAGTTTAGTGAGTTGGAAACCTCCTAAGTTGAATATGGTGAAGATGAATGTGGATGCAGGGAGTTTAGGGATGGATTTGGTGGGATTTTCAGGGATGTTAATAGCCAAGTTTTGGCTTGTGTGCAGAAAACACTTGTAGGAGTTTGGAATACTTACACATCAGAGGCCATGGCCATGCTTTTTGGTTTGTCAATTGCTAAAGATCTGGGATTCTTCAATCCCATGGCTGAAATAGATTGCAAGTTTATAGTTGATTATTTGCAGAAGGATTCTGTTTTCTGCATTGGGTATGGAGGGATTATTGAAGATTGTCAGCTAGTTAGAAGTAAGGCATTTATTTCTTGCCTTTGGTCCTTTACACCTAAAGATGGTAATAAAGTGGCTCACTGCTTAGCTAAATCTTGTTCCACCTCTTTGTCTATATCTGTATGGTTGGAGTACATCCCATCATTTATTTCTTAATTGCTGTTAAATGATGTAATTCTGTTGCAAAATTAATGATATCTAAGTTGGTATTTCTATCAAAAAAAGAAAATAATAATAATAATAATAATAATAATAATAATAATAATAATAATAATAATAAATTGATAAATTGGTTAATTGAATGTAATCGTTTGGTTAATAGTTAATTATTTTGAAAACCCGATATTCATGAACCGATTAATTTTTTTTTGCTAATAAAATTGGTTTATATTTACCCCTACTATACATATATTTATTATAATAAATTATATATATTTTTTATAAATTTATTTTTGGGATAAACACAAAAAAAATCAACATTTTAATCAATTTTCAATTAAGACCCTATTGTTTAAAATGTAACAATTGAACTCCTAACATTTTAGGGACATTTCAAAATGAGTCCTCATCAATAATTCCATTAAAACTAATGCAAATACCAATTTTTATTCAAAAATTAATTTTTATGTTTTCTTTAATATTTAATATAGTTAGAAATTAATAATAAATTTCTCTTACTATTAATAATCAATAGGATTTTTTTAAAATTTTACAACTTTTATCTAAATATATAATAATTTTTTTATTATTTATGCTATAAATGAGAGTACTTTTTTTGTTCAATTTAAAATAAAACATAAATTTAACAATTAACTTTAAAAGTCAATAAAAATAAAAATAAATAATAAATTTTAATTTTAAATCATTTTTTGATAAATCAAATTCTTTTATATTTGAAAAGACCTTTTATTTTATGCGACCTGAAAAATTAGACTAAAATAAGATTATAGTTGAAAAATGTTGAATTTGAATCTTAAATATAAAAAATAGTATATTCTAAAATATTATATTGTTTTTTGAAAATATTATTTTCAGATATCCAAATTAATGCAATAAAATATAACTGATTTTGTGCAGAATATTTAAACATATTATAAAATAATTTTATATTTTTAAGATTCTTATTTTTCAATTTAACGTTTTAATTAAACATTTATTAATTTTGATTTTCTTTTTAGTTGGAAAACTTAATGGGAGTGGCCCAATTTAATTATTAAAAATAATATAAATTTACTATTAATTTTGAATAGAAAACTAAAAAAAATATATTTTTTAAATTAAAAAATGAATTTTTCGTTAATTTTAACAGAATTGCAGATGAAAAGATCTAACTGAAATGCTCCTAAAATATTAGGAATCCAATTGTTATATTTTAAACGGTAGAGTTTTATTTGTAAATTGGCCTAAATCTTTAGAAATGTTTTTATAGTTATCCTTTCTTTTTTTTTTATCATTTATGTCTCAAGTTTCAAGATTTGGAAGTTGCTCAATTATTATCGGTAAATAATTCTTGTCAAAAATGTATCCTGCAACGTCATATGATGTTGAGACAATTATATTATAGGATATTTATTATCAAAATAAAACACATTTTCATATGCCATATCAATATGCAATAAAAAAAATATAACTAAAATTAAAATTGAAAGCAAAAGGAATCAAAGTCAATATAATAGGCATTTTATTTTTTGCATAGTAACCCAATAAAACAAATTGAATTGCTTACTGGTTCATAATTTCGTGCAAAGGTGGCAAACTGCCGACCTCCTTTCTTTCTTTTAGGAAAAATTATGTGTGAGCAAAAAAAATCGAAAATATGATTAATCGTAAAATCGATTTGAAACCGAATTGATGGATTCGGTTATGATTTTTAATTTTTATATTTTTTGTTAATGATTACGATATAGATTTTAAGTACCGGTATATATATATATATATCTTCAATTTTTTAATTTCTTTCTAAATTTAAATAAAATAATACTTTAAAATATATTTTTATTTTTATACCTTAATCAAATGTAATGAACAGATTAATGATTATTTTATATCATAACTGTTATTTTTTTATACCTTAATCGTTATTTTTATATTTTAATCAAATGTAATGGATTGATTAATAGTTAGTAATTTTAAAAAATCGATATTAATGGACTACTAAATATGTATAATCGAGAATTCTTCAAAATTTGTTGCTTTTCTAGACTGCAAGATGTAAATATCTTTAGGTATTATTTTGTTTAATTTCCAACTAAAAATCAGCTCAAAGTCCGCAGATTATACTTTCTAAGTCTTCTGCGACTGTCACAACTCACGACAAAGTATTTTTGTATGTACATGTTTACTTTGATTTTGAGTTTTGTGTTCCCATTGTATTTTTTTTTTTTCAAAGGATAATGTTTGATGTCAAAAATCATATTTTTGATGTCATTTTAACGTTTGCACGACATAGGCTGATCGGCCAACTTGTAATATATAATATTTAAAACTCATTATTATTATAGTTGTTATTAGTTATTTAATGGAAAAAAAATGCAATTAATAACAGAAAGTGGGCTTTGGCCAATAATTAGGGTTATGACGATTATTTTTGAAGAGATGGTGACTTACTAGAATTGACAGCAAACAAAATTCCTTTTGACCATGTGCTGTCCCACTAGTTTTTGTTTCAACGCATGTAATATCATTAATGTCCGAAATTCGTTTTATACATGTTTGTGAAACGTGTATTTCAATTTATATCATCATTATTTATATTGAGAATTCTAATATACAGATGAGAATTGATTTACCCTGGAATCATTACGTGCTGATTCTAATATATTCAAATGTTTTAAATTCTAGTTTTACTTTATATATATATATATATATATAAGAGCGGGTATAATCTTATATTTTATGCATATATTAAAACCATCGGATCACACAACTTAGATACACTTACACCGAATTACAATTAAAAAATTCATTATATACATTCAATAATATAATTTTGGACATGTTTCATGTTCATTCAATTAGTGTTTTTTTTTCTATTAAAATTTTAAATCATGTTTATAGTTTTATTAGATTTCAAAACAATTATTTGTACACCAATAAAATGAAAAAATTGATAGAATTTAGAAATGACACAAAAATATATTACTGTTTCTTATAAATACAAGAAGTATTGTTATGATGCGTGCATATGTATGATTAAATCAAATAAGAACATTTAGTTAACGGTGTGTATGCAAGTTTAAAGAAGAGAAGTACGTTCACTGTATCACTCTCTTGGAACTCAATAACTTAAAAAATAAATATAAGAAAATAGATAAAGTAAGAATTCCATAGCATGATAAGTTTAAAGAAGAGAAGAAATTATGTAATTATTTTCTTGTTTTTTTCATTTCAATCATTTTTTCATTCTTATTGGGCCTTATATATACAAATGGGTTAGGCATTTAATTCTTAGATGGATTAAAATATTTTCAGTTATAAATGGATTGAATTACAATTATTAAGGAATTATTGTTAAATAAATTAGTTTATAAATAGATCAAGTCATAATTTTAATGGATTAATTTTTATAATATTACTTTTTATCTCTGAAAAATGTATTAGAAATAAAAAAATATGGATATATAATTTTTAAAAATGATTATTTTTATATTCAAATTATATAAAAAAGTATGAAATTATAAATTATATAACTGATCGCAAACGGATCATACAATAGATAGGATTTGATTGAATTATATGGCAAAATAAATAAATTAGAAAAAGAGTTGAATTGGATAAGAGTCATATTTTCAGGTATGGATTAGATATGATTTATGAGTTGTATAAAAATTTGCCGGTTTTTTCTTTTATATATATATATATAGAGAGAGAGAGAGAGAGAGAGAGTAAAGGTGAAAAATACTCTTATACCGTTTTTCAAAATTATATATTTAATTGTCGCATTCTTTTTAATATTTGTTAGTCTCCAATCAAATATAGATGGGCCATTAGGAACAATATATGGCCCATCTTCTTTGATCCTTTAAGGAATAATGATCCAATTAAATATATATGACCCATCTTTGATCCTTGAGGAATAATGCTTTGGACGTGCTAAAACTTTAGCCCAACATTTTTGCTAGAATGTTTCAACTTGGGGTCAAAAACCGAAATTGAAACTATAATTAATCTAAATTATAAGCTGCATTAATCTTTAACTTGACTAATTTTTAAAATAATCTCAGTTGCTTAACCATGCATGCATAATGCATATTGATATCAGCATGCTAGCTCATTAAAGAGACAATTGAGACTGTAATTAATCTAAATTACAAGCTGCACTATTCTTTAACTTCACTAATTTTTAAAATAATTTCGATTGTTTAACCATTTATGCACAATGCTTTAATTAATTTTTTTTATAGTTCATTTGGTATCTAAAATTTAGAAAACTAATTAGTTCGAATATTTGTTGGGTTAGTCTATAAAAAAGGGAAAATTGTAGGAGTGTTCAATTGCTGGGTTGAACTGATCAATCCGAATAGACTAAACCAATAAAATACGGTTTAGATGTTTTTGGAGTTAGGTCGATAGGGGTGTGCAATGATTGGTTCAGTTTAATAACTGAACTGAAATAATCAAAAACCGATCTTTTGAAAATTTAGCCAACCGACTAATGAAATAAACGAACACTAACCGAACCAAATTTTAAGGTTATTTTGGTTTGGTTTATCGAAAAATCGAAAATTAAAAATGTTTTTTAAAAAATAAAAAATTATGTTTAAAAATTATACAAAATTACAAATCATAATATATTAAAGTAAAAACATCCAAATTGTACAAAATATAGGTCCAAATTAAAGATACAATCTCAAAATGCATAATAAATAATACAACAAAAATTATTAAATAAACTTTTTCATTCTATCGACCTTCAATCCAATCGTTAAAATTTCAAATTATTAACTAAAAAGTAGATATTAATAATTGATAAATTTACTCATATAATTTACAACTCAAAATAAAATAATTTACATATACAAAATAATTATCTAATTAAAAAATCCAATAAATTACCCAATTAAATATAACTTCAATCGGTTCGATTTTTTTACGATTTTTTCATTTCAAAATCGAATAGAAATAATCGAACTTTTCTAAAAGTTCAAACCAAAACTGCATCGAAAAATTGAACCGAATTAAAAAAATTCGATCAATTTGGTTTGATTTTTCGATTTTAACTGAAGTTTGCACACCCCAACGAGTTGGCTATATTTTCACTTTTTCTTATGAAGACAATTCGGGTTATGGATAATACTTCGGATTATTTGATGAAACTGACCATTTTCTTCTTCTTCTTCTTCTTCGTTCTCTCCATCGCGCTCGTGCCCTAGGCTTTCTCTGACCTCAAATCATCTTTGCCAAATCGATTGTTCTCACTGTTCTGTCTTTCTCTCGCTCTCATGCCCTAAGATCTCTCTTTCCTAAGCTGCTGATTTGATTAAAGATGTCTCCTTGAATGATCGAGTGGAGCTTCGGGTTCTTGATGAAGTTGGTGGGAGAGAAATCAAATCAAAGAGGTAGGCAATAGTTTTCATATGGATGTCACTTCCATCATATAGATATCAATATTGGATTGTGATGTGTACAGTTTGAGATTGGTAGTGTTTGTTTCTGGAATCTAGTTTGAAATAGTAGATTATGCAAAATGACCTTGTACTTACCATGAAAAACTTTCAATGAAATGAGTTAGAATTCTAATCCCTGCTGAAATTTTAAAGTTCGGTGTGGCACTTTATTCGCTTCCATTATTTTCAGACCTGTCTTCATATTTATCTATATTTTGCCACCATAGATTTGAACTGAGAGGTTTTTGTTTCAAAATAGTTAACTAAATTAATAGCTTGTTAAGGGGTATTTCATGTTAAAACTTTGATCCACTGTCCAATTAGTCATTAGAATAGTTATCAAGGGGCATATGCTGTCTACCAGTTTCCTTCTTCCTTAATTCTCTCCAGTTTTAATTTCTACTATCAGCTTTCTCTAGTAATCTAATCTTCACGATCTACAGTTTTGCCTTAGCCAGATTTCATCTTCACATTGGGTTAGTTTTTTTAAGACAAGGTTCAACTTTACATCAATCTAAAAAGCTTTTATTTTTTTCATTGTTTATATGCATAATCTCCATTCGCAGAAAGTCAGATAAGCAAATTTGATTTTCTTGCAGTGGTAAGCAAATTCAATTCGCTTGTTTAGCAATTGGGTAGCTTAGTGTTTCTTTTTTTCATCTTCCCTGTGTTATTCATTCTGGAATTATATAATGAAAGATGGGATTTTTCCTAATGAAGTTATTCTTCAAATTCTTGCAAGATTTCTTGTTAAGTCACTCTATTAGTCATATGGACGAAGTCAGTATTGGACTATTTAATTTTAGAAACAATTTGGACTTTGCAGCAGCTGATCTTCAACCCACCAACTGCAATATTCATTAACCACCACAACTACTCTATTCTGTTCTGTTTTAGTATGTTTTCTCCTACTAATCAAGTTAAAGAAATATAAGGAATTTGACATATTTGATGTCATGTGAGATATATAATCTTTAAGCAGAAGTCACCAAATTATCATTAGTGGTCTCTTTTTTTGTGGCCAACTAGATCTTCTTTTAGGGAATGGTATCAAACCACTTTTAGTATTTATTAATTTTAAATTTAGTGTATAAAGTTTTAAATTTAGTAATAAATTTACTTCAAATAGTATCCAAATCATTTCAAACCATTTTAAAACTACTCTAAACCATTATAAATTACAATAAAAAAACCGCCACAAATCACCTATTTTTATATACATTGGTTTGGATTGGGTTTATTTTCTTTTATTTTTGATCCAACCTAACTCACGAACAACTCTAGAAAAATTTACTCTTATAGGTACTTAGAGATGATTTTTATTTGAAATTTGAACTCTAAATTTCTAGTTAATGACGATAAAACTCTTATTATATATTATCATTTAAAGGTATTTATGTTTAAATTAATTTAAAAGAATAGATTTTAAAATCTTTATATTAATATGCATTGCATATTATCTTTTTCTTTTTGCATATGTGTCAAAGTTGGTCATCCTTCAACCAACATGTCAATGTGGTTGCCAAGTTCTTCTATTAACTAAATGGATGAAAGACTTGAGGAAAAAAAGTGGGTACTTAAATTGAAAATTATCTAATACTTTGAGACTTTTTGTAAATATTTTAAATAATTATTTATTTCTTCCATCACAATGTACTTCTCACTTTTATGGAATGCCTAAATATTTCTATGCTCAATAAATATATAAATATATAAACTTGATTTTATAATTCATTTGATTAATATGTTAAATATCTATACTTATCAATTTTATAAATAATAAATATAAATTCACATTATTTTAAGAAATTGGAGTGCATGACCTCAATGGCACTAATGTGACAGTCAAACAATTGTAATGAAAACATGTGTTCTATATATACAGTTAACCTAGCAGAAATTAAAAACGGAATGGCTTGATTTTCTTGTTAGTTTTTGACAAATTTCTTGTTTATATATTTTAATGTTGGTACCTCATTATTAAGATTAAGTGTTACATGCTCCATTTTTTTAAAAAATACAGTATAAAATTGTATATATTATTTGTAAAATTGACAATTACAAATATTTAATAGATTATTATTAAAATTTATATATATATATATATATATATATATATATATATATATATATATATATATATATATATATATATATATATATATATATATGTATTGAGCCTTATTTGTGCACCATTTTCTCACTTCATTTATGTTTTTTTTAAGGTGAGTATCAATTTTTTTAATTGAATTTCTCTCATTTCATTAGCCACAACACCATGGTTGAGTAGTCGTGGAGACAATCCAATTGATCCAAATTCAAAATTGCACCAAAGTAGGGATGATTAGTGGGGCAAGGAATGCCTCTCTACCTACTACCTTGCCTAGGGGTGGAGATTTCCTGCCTCTGATGAATTCTAAGCCAGAAATATTTTTTCTCCATTTTTGCCCTTAAGCGATAAATTTTTAGAAATTTTTCACCCCATTCAGGGCGGAATTATCATTCCTACACCAAAGCTCACAAGAAAAGGTGTGATGTATGCTGATAAATTTTAGGGGTAATAAATTAATAATAGAGCATACTGATGAATTTAAGGGGTAATATATTAATAGTAGAGCATATATTAGAATCTTGAAAATTAAAATTATATTTTGATTTTGATTTTTTTTTAATTTTAGCTTTTTAAAATATTAAAATCGCACATTTGTTTTTATTTGACACTAAAGATGTGTGTTTGTTATTTAACAAATAATAAACAAGAAAAAAGTAATTAACTACTTAAATTTTTATTTTTAAATAATAAAACTGATAATTGATTATTAAAAAGTATCCAATCAATTTTATAAAAAAATACTTTTTTCATAATTTTAATATTTTTTTCTTTCTTTTAAAAACCAGATAAATACAATTTGACAAAAGTCAATTTTCTCAAAAATTAAAATTTAAAACAAATGTATACACAAATTTTAATTTATGGATAATTCGCCCCATGTTATTTAAGGCTCCAAATTACACCCTGGTAGGAATATGTGATGTTTATAGGTATACATAGAGTGATTAATAACGATTATATGAGTTGGTGACCAACTGGGGATATAACTGATATTAACAAAAATGTCAAAGGATAATTCAGTGATTTAATTAAGATGTAAATGAGTAATGAGTATTATAAATGGATTAATTTATAAATGTGATAAGATTTACATGCCAATAAATGATTAAAGAAAATTTCAAGGTCAAATTGCAAATAACAAAAGATATAAAGAGGAGCCAATAGGAATCAAACACTTGTCTTCTTATTGACCATAAGAGAAATTATTTATATGAGAGAAGAAGAGTTAGCTGGCCATCTTTGGCAACCAATTTCCAGACTTCCTCTTGTTCTTTCCCCAATGAAATACTCTCTAAATCCTTTCTTTAAAATTTTGCTCCTAATTAGTAGAGTAAAGAAAGAGAAATAAGGATTTTGTAACTACTTAAGGTGAGTAAGAGTGAACTCATCTCTTTTATCTTCTCTAACATCTATTTCAGATTGATTAGTTAGTAATTGAATGATTTTTGAGAGAATAATTGGAGAATCATGTAAGAGGAAGGTCATGAAGGGATATAGAGTAAAGAAAAGAAAGAGGATAAGCAAGAAAGGCAACTTAGAGGTATGGGAATTTTATACTCTTTTTGGTTTGTTTAAATTGATTTGAGATAATTAATGTAAATTATTTGATGTATAATGGATGTTTGAACCCAAAAATGATGAACAAATACATGAAAGTGGTGATTAGAGTCTTAAAGAATTACTTAGTGAAAATATGTCTCAGGGTTCACTTAAACCGATCTCGGTATAAAGGCTATAATTTGCCATGTAGATACTCAAATTAAGTGTATCTAGTTGGAAATGAAAATTAAGATATAGATCTAAAATTTTGTAAAAGAAACCAAAGTTACATTTCGCCTCTAAGTTTATCGAAATTTGGCTTGAAGTTAAGTTTTGACTGCAGCCCCGTCAATAGGAGTGGTCTATAGTATTTTGTAAATATCATAAGATTCATAAGCTCAAATGGAGTGATTTTTAATGATTTGGAAACTAGATACATAGGGTAACAAAAGTCTAAAATACCTTTTGGTATGAATCTAGCCAGAAACATGTAAAAAATGTAAAAAGAAAAATTGAATTAGGGAACCTGTCTTGTTACTAGTCGGCACCCTTATGCCAAGTCAGCACACTTGGTTTTTACAACAAGTCAGCATCACCCATGCTGACTCGACACCGACCTAGACCTTTTTTTCTTGTTTTTTAAACACTAATCTTGTAGTCCAAAGTGATAAAATGTATTCTTAACATGAAATATGATGAAAAGACCGACAAATACATTATGTTATGTTAGAATTCTAATAAGGTAAATGAACCTACATAAATATTTGACTAGGAATTGATTAATGATTTTATTGAATTTATCTAATTGTGTGTCAATGTTGTATATACATGATATTGAAGTTATTGCAAGTATATTATGAAGAATTTAAAAGAAGACATATGCTCAAAGGTTAATTTATACTATTCTAGGCCTAACATATCAATTTTATGTGTACAAACCAATGTGACTATAACATAATAAGGGCATATATACTTACATATACATAGATACATATGAGTATGTATAGGCAATGATGTATCAATATAATGACACATAGGTATAAACATATAAATGCAAGTATGTATGAGTACAAGTATATCTTTCTTGAGGAATCAGATACGTGTGTATAAACTTATTGATATTGATATTGTATGAACCTAATGAACAAAGTAACTTGGAAAGGGAAATGTTATATGATTGATTATTTGATAAGTGTAACTGGATTTATTGGTATAATATATCTATTTTTTTTATTCTAGTGTTATATGAATTTAAAGAGTGAAATGATATGAAAAGAAAGTAATGCTTGTGTATAGTACTTGATAGTGAATAGATAGACATACTTATAGGGTGTTATTGCAGCTATTATAGTTTTGACCCCATTTAGATCCTACAATTAGTCCCGAATTGGAACCTATAATTTTGATCCCATTTGGATCCTACAATCTTCATACATTCGAGTATCCACAGCATCCGTTATCCATACCTGTATAACTTAAATAGTCATTTATATTGATAAAGTGAA
>JBBPFJ010001110.1:0-25873 GCA_037975025.1 Excoecaria agallocha
TACGCCCCCACCTTACTTGCACAACTTTTTCCCTGTGCCCACATACTAAAAACAAAACAAACAAAGAATTTACGCAAATAGATTTTCTTCGCTTCTTATTTCTTAATTCAAACCAACGAAAATAGAACCATCTTATTCTTTTTCCATCCACAACTTCATTCAAATCAAAATTATCCTATCACTTTCTTACTACTACCTAGTCTCTTCCAATTTTCCAAAGGTCACTCAATTACTGCCAGATTTCTTACTTCAATTTCGTTAAAATTTTTCACTATCTGTAATTCTTTTTATCCCAACTAGGTTTTCCCTTTTTTGTGCTCACTCTCTTCAGTCTTTCACTAACACAGCAACAATTCTTAGATTCAACAACACTGGCATCGGGTGGAAGAGCAACAACGCACTCTCAGCAGCACATGACCCATAGCCATAAGTGCCACCAAGCAGCAGCAGCAATCATTGAGTGACCGAAATTGTAGCTTCAATAATGCAAGGAGATGAAATCGTCAAATAAAAGAGATAAAATCGTCAAATAAAAAAGATGCAGGCAGATAAAACTGAAAAAATCTGTCAAATGAATAAGAAGGAAAAATTAACGAAGAAGAATGAATAAAAGAGATGGAAAGTTTCACTTGAGAAAGAGATATTTTTAATAATAAAAATTTAAATAAAGATAATTTTGAAAGGGAAAAAAAAGGTGGCATCTTTAGATTTGGTTTCTTTTTTTTGCCCATTTTTGTGAAATTCCCTATTTTTTATGCATGTTTGTTAAATCAATTTTAAGTTAAGCTTCGGTTTATAAAAAAAATATTTTTTTATTTTTATTTACGGCACTTTATGTTAATTTTTGAATAATTCGTCAATAATAATCAATATTAATTAGGAGACGAACCAATCCATAAGCGAAGTTGGAGAAACAATGATGATGCTTGGAGATAATTAATAATGTTCTTTTTTTTATTGTGCAGTCCACTCTGGCAGACTCCTCTTTCGATTAATGATATGAAATAAATTATTCTCTTCATTTTTTTTATTAATTATTTTTAAATAAAATTTAAATTATATTTATTTATTATTTTTAAATTTTTAATATAATTTAATTTACTTTTTTAATTTATTTTTTTTCAATAAATTAAAATCAATTAAATTTAATAATTTAATTTTAATTACGTAATTTAATACTTATTTAAATTTATTTATTATTTTTTAATTTTAATGAAAGTAATAAAAGTGATTGATAAAAAAACCAAAAAAATAATTTGGAGAATTCAATTAGCAAATTAATATGTGATGTTGTTGTCGGGCCCACGTGAGCTTGGAAATATTTTGCAACCAAACACATGACATGAAACGGGACACGAAGATATGAAAATTTATCGGGAGAATCGTGTGGGTGACGAACGGCACTTAAATGTCACTCTCTGATTCGGCCGGCACTCGGGCCCGTTTGTTAAAGCCGCCAAAATTCTTCTTTCCTTTTTCTTTTTTTTATGAACAAAATTCTTCTTTCCTTTTTTTTTTTTTATGAACAAAATTCTTCTTTCCTTATTATGGCAGACGCAAAATAAATTTCTTACCGTCTTTTTTTTTTTAAGTTTTATGAACTTAATATATTTATAATTCAGTTTCTCTTAGATGCTTTAATTTCTTTTGATTCCATCTGCCTTCTTATCAATCCACATCAACTAGTATTATGTTTTAAGTTATAAAATGCTCCTTGTTAATACCAAGATTAGTAATTGATAACACTCGAAAATATAAAGGTTAAAGGTCCAAAAACTCCAAAGAAAGCTCAAGATAAAGGCCAATAAAAGTTTTATTAACTAAGAAATCGAGCACAAGGATCGAGACTGTCTGATCGAATTTAACATTTTCATGACAAGCAAAAATCGTTTGATACATACTATCATTTAATCTCCGTTGTCTATAAGAATAGGTCATACTTGTCATAAAATAAAATCACTATTTGACATACTGCTCAAAACTTTATCAGCTCTATAAATATCAGGTTTCTTTATAAGAAAGACATACTTTCTCTTTCTAAATAATGTAAATTTTTTCTAAAGAGTTTTTTCGTCCTTTGCTAACTTAAGCATTAAAGTATTTGCATCCGGAACAACCGGATCAGCATCCTTTTTTTGTAGGTCTATCCACGGTATTTCGATCAGAATCGATTTCCTTCTCAACCATCATTTCTCTTATCAATTTCAACGTAAAGACATTCCCTTTTTATGAAATTCATTCCCTTTTTATGAAATTTTATGATTTATTAGTAATATAGTTAAATGTAAACTTTTAACAATATTTATCACAGAAAAAACAAATTTCATTTAGATACTTTAATTTGTGGAAAAAATTAAAAGTGCATTTTTCTGAAACAGAAATATTGTTTTATTTTTTCTTTTGTAAAAAGTACCACAATTAGTGCTGAAAAATGGTGCTTACTTGGATGATTTGGCATAGGGTATGTCTTGACAAAAATAATCTTATGATTAGGAAAGAACAAATGTTATAATACTATTGTTTCATGAATGCAATTATTGATTAATCCTTGTGCTGCTCCCAATGGAAAAGATGTTTTAATTTGAAATGTGATGCGTACAAAAATGTTGATTTTAAAGGCTGTGAAGATTTCTTATTACTTAAGTATTTTTCGTGATTAAAGTAAAACGATGTAAAATCAAATAATTTTACAACAGGTTAAAAGCAGACATCTGGTGCGCACGTACATCTCAATGCACATGATTTTCGACCATTAGATTAAGATTTCAGTATTATCCAACGATCTAAAAATTGCACACATATATCCGCGTATACTCAGATTAAAGCATCACTTATGTTCCATTAATGTTAGTTACCGTTGTGTTGATCAAACTTTGAAATTTATAACTAAATATTTATAATAAAATAATTTATAATACAAAAATAATTAAAATTTTATTTTATTTTAATTAAAATAAAAAATAATTAAAAATAATTTTTATTATTAACAAACATACTATATATAATTGACATACCATTTTATATATATATATATATATATATATATATATATATATATATATATATATGTCATCTTTTTATATTTATACAATTATGTATCACTCTTTTCATCTAATAATTCAATTTATAAAATGAATCAATTGCCTAATGAGACGATAATTATACGTAACATATTTAGCTATAATTTAGTGATATAAAAAATTAAATTTCAAATTATTTTTATGACAAACTATTTTATCATAACCATTTTATTACAAATCTTAAATTTTGATAACCATGGGCATAATTAATTCGATTAACAATTAATTCCATTATCTTAGTGATATAAAAATTCTCAAAACATAATTAATCCCATTAACTTGTTAATATGAAAATTTTTAAAATTCTTTTCAAAATTCAATGACAGTCAGACGTAATTAAATCCACTAACTTGTTAACATAAAAATGAAAATTCTGACTTGGGAGAAGAAAATGTTTTTGGACAGAAATTTTAGCGTAATAAGACCCTATTGCAACAAACACAAAGATAATCCCTCAAAAATCTATTTCTTCGAAATTCAAATCATAAAATACACTTTGGTTTCCTGTTTAGTTGGTATATGCAAGGATAAAAGATGAACATTGTTGCAAGAAAGGGTAAGCAGAGGAATGGATGCAAAGGCTTGAGAAAATAATTATGGCTGAAAATTCATCCTTTCATTTATAGTGAGTGAAAGGAGATGATTTACACAACTCTCACACCCTCTGCCCAAAATTAAACAACTGCTTTCAACATGCAAATGCAGTCTTTGCTGTTGAACCTTATGACCATCTTCATCATCTTCTTCAAGATCCCAAAATCTGCCTCCACCCGATTTTTCCTCTTCACTCTGAATCAGACTCCATATTTCCCATAGCTTTCAACCCTCTCGGTCTCTGCATTGAACATCTGTCTGATTTAAAAACTCAACCGATACAAGAAACTATATATATTAAACATATATAAAGTTATCGTTTGCTTAAAAGAGTTCGGTTCTATTTGATTTCTTGATTTTCAGGTTTAATCATTTAAGTTGAATGCATAACATAATAAAACATTTAGAAGATAAAACATCCGTTTTTCAGATACAAGGAAAGGTCACAAATTACCTTCTTGGTGATCTTCTTCTCTCTGACTTCATACCGTTCTAGTGTTAGATCGCATAACCATGCACCTGGACTTACAAGCTGCAGAATAAATTTGATTAAACACAGAATTAAATTAACATTCACTGCCAATTTGCAATTCAGATTATCATTTTCTTCACAAAATTTATCCTTTTTTTTATGTCAATCAAGAAAAAATCAGACAATCTACACACACAAGTTTCATAAAAAAATGGAGCCTTTCTTTTCTGAATCAAAAAATTATAATTTTCTGATCCAGATGTTCACACCAAGTGTGTAGCCTAGCAACCCTCCAGTATCCAAGTTGAATTTTTTATCAAAATTAAAAAAATAAATAAAAAAAGCTGAGTGCAAACCTACCCTTGCTGCGGTGACTTGGATGCACAAGCACAGGGTTATGTTTAAGGCCTCACAGTTGCAGAGGGGTGGTAGGCCCCACTATTCAGTAATAATGTACGACAAGCATTAATTGCCCCTTATTAGGTAGCATTTTGTCTTTATAAATTATTATTCTCACAAGCAATGTTATGTACGTATATGAAATTAATATTATAAAGACCAAGATATGCAGAATGGGCAGGGTGATTATTAGGTCTATACTGCCCTCTTCTTGTCGGATAGCATCCGTTAAAAGACTTGACTAGTACTCTTTTGTTGGTAACCCTTTTGTTCTGTCCCTTTAATCAAAGCCGTACACGTGTATTGTGTCTGCTTTAATCCGATACACCCATTTTTTTTATGGACCCGAATCTCTTAACCACCGTTGGATTTTCTCCGATAGAAACACTAATGATGGGCCCGCACCAGCTTCGATTCCAGTGTCACCCTTCATTTTCCATCGAAAATAATAATTCTCCCCATCTCTTCCTTTCCCTTTACGTTTTATTTTAAAATTTTATGGCTAATCACACTCTGATTATCTGTAGATTTCTAGGGGTTACACCAACCCACAAATCATGTAGTAATATTATATTATTTTTCAAATAATTAAATAAATTATATAATAAAAATTAGCATTAGAACATCAATAAAATATGTGAAATAATGGCAACAAAAATAGGTCACAGTCAGGGCGAGAAAAAACCACCATCCAAAATCGTACCAATTATAAATTAAACAAATCAATAATTTAAAATTATGATATTTATGTTTACAAATCAACAATTTACTTTCAATCAATTATTAATCCATTTATATATATATTTCATATTTTACGTTTATACTCAAAACCTCTTTTTATACTTTAATATATGACTTCTTAAAATATTCAAATGTCTATGAGACTTTAACTGACACGAGTAGGTTAGCCTCCAGTTCAGTGTCACATTACACGCCTTCCCGGCTTTTCCTGGCAAAGGGGGCAAAAATAAAATACCAGAACTAATTCACGTAAAATGATCCTATCGAAACTATAAATCTAATCCCAAGAAACCCAATTCTAACTCATTTTCAATTAAATTGAAAAAAGGTTAGCTAAATTATCCATCTGAACCTCGTGTTCTAACTATCACCGGTTTCCAATTTTACCTAAAATGATTGCATTCAATTGAATTGGAGAAAAGTAATTAAAGGAAAAAAAAAAAAAAGGCTTACATTGAGAGTACGTTGAATGAACTTTGCTCTCTTCTTGGGTCTCTGAGGAAGCTTGGATCCTTTAAATGCAATGAAATCTTCTTCCTTCTCTTTGTTGGTTAAAGCAATCACAAACTTAGGTGGCCACACGATTGGTGGTGCCGCCTCTCCGCTGCCGCCAGAAGATGACCCCCCTTTCTTGCTATCATGCGCTGTCTCGGAAGATGCCCCTGATTTGTTGTTGTTATTATTATTCTCGTGGTGGTGATGGTGGTTGTTGGTTCCTCTCTTATCGTGCGCACCCCTGTCTGGTGAAGAGAGGCCTCTTACGCCACCGTTACTCTGGCCTCCTCTCATGGCACTATAATTCTCAGAATTCCTATCAGAAATCAAAAACACAAACCAACATAGTCAAACAACAATATCCCACACCACTTGCTACGCATGATGATAGCAGCCTAAAGTGTTTTTCCAGAATGTATTAAAAAAAATTAAAAATTAAACAAAAAAATAGCTAGATTTGAATTGAGGAATTGATGAAATTACGTTAATAACCTTTAAAGAAAGATGACCCTAATATTAGATCGGTGGGCTGGAACGGAGGTATTGGAATCTGGTTACGGATTTTTTGCGTAGAAAATGAGGTTTGCGGGTTTTGGTTTTTCTTTGGTGGAATTGTAATTCGGCTTTTACGAAGAGTGGGGGGACGGGGTGTGTGTGGTTTGTTTTTATTTTTGCTTTTTAGAAAATTGAGAACTTAAGAGATATTTGAGAGAAAGCAGAGCGGAGATCCTAGCTCTATTTCGGCTTCAATCCAACGTGACCAGCTGGTTCTCTACATGGTTTTTACGCCGTTGGATTGGGCTTTTAGGGGGGTTTGGGATTACGTGTTGAAATATTAATCGGTTAGTAAGATAAAGTGGACCAGATACCCTCTCTACTTTGGATCCAACGGTCAATAATAGAATTCTCATCAAATAAAGGTTTTATGACACGTGGAACGGAATGGTGGCCTCCACGTTGGATGTTTTCTGACTATTCCATGCTGTTAGGAGGCATTTGCTAATGGATCAGAACAAAGCTCTGTAGAAAAGTCAAGACAAATTCTTTTCTTAAAACAAAGGTGGTTTGAGGAGAAAAAATACCCCCTTTTACTCAAGGGTTATTTCGACCCATGATGATCTTAATAAATAACTCCTATAGTCACAGTAAAATTAAAGCCTCGAGAAGGAATAAATTAATACTATATATGCAGAAATATTATAAGCCATTGAAAATTTTCCATAACGTGATGCTCTAAACAAAGCCAGATGGGAGGTAGCAAATCTAATAATTCAAAAAAATAATTGACAGCCTCAATTTTGTAATATGTATGTGCCCACTTGACCAATTGTAATGGAAGAGTTAATAAATCATGAGCCACATAAATTTTGTAACTAACCTCCACTAAAGCAAAAGTCTCTCAAATAATAAAATATTTAATTTTAATTTACATTGCGAATGAGAAAAGAACAGGTATTCAACTATGCCACTGCTCACCTATACTATTACAAATGCATTTCTCATTTAACTTTATCAGCTAACAATGCATATTCAAATTCGTTCCTATCTCCAACTAATCAGAATTTAACAAAAAATAACTCTTTAATCCCAATAAAACTATGGTTATTAATCTTTAAGATCACCGTCAGAAACATTTGATGAATCTAGTAATTCAGCGATGAATGCTTTGGCAGCAAGTCTAAAATGTAAAAATAAGTCAACGAGAGGGGGAAAAAAAAAAACAATTCAAGAAAATAAAAAAATCAACCTATCCCTTCAGAATTGTTGTTTGGAGGAAGCCAAAATCCAGAAATGGTAAAACACAAATATAGAAGCGGACGAGTTAAATACTAGATCTACCAATTTTCATCGAAACCTGGAAAATTCTACCCAAATTCCCTCAATAAACGGAGCGTGAATCACAACCGCCCGCCAAATCAAACATTATACAAAATTCAGAATCAAATAAAATACTTTGTCGCGTAAAGAGATCGGAAGATTACCTGAGAATACGCTGAGATGGCTGTGGCTGAGGGGAGGAAGGACGTTGACGGAGATTCAAATATCCGTTGGTTTGATTAGTATTATTATGGTTGTTATTATTCGTGGTAGTAGTTGGGTGATTAGAAGCATCTTTATCGGCTCTAACGACCCGGCGGTCCACCCGAACCGTGGTTCGATGGACCTGGGCGCTAGAGTCGTCCTTGACCTGAACCTTCATACACCTAAGGCGTTTCCTGTTACCCCACTGTAAAACGAAATCCGGCGTCGTTTGCTGCCTTGTAGTCGTCTCTGAAACACTTCTTAATAACCCATCGCCTCCGGTTTTATGGGTATTGTTGGCGCTTACATTATTATTATTGGTTCTCAACGAGTCCTTTTCCATCTCCTTTGTACACCTGTCCCATCCCACCCGAAAAAGAAAAAAATAAATAAATTTTAAACAAAATTCCACAAAAATATATTTATATTTATTTTTCAAATGACGATAAAGTAAAAGCAAAATATCCAGAACTAGAGGCTTCTCTGCAACTTCTACAAAATTAAAACAAAAAGAAGAAAAAATAAATAATAAAAGGAGGAGGAAGAAGCTGGAATAGGACGGCTTAGCTTTTAATGAGACAAAACTACAAGAAAAAAGAGAAAAGATGGGGATCGTCAGATGGGCATCTAATCAGGGGAAATGATGACAATATACAAGAGAACCTACACTGTGACGAGACAAGTCAATCTGCTAAGGATCCATTGTATTATCGGCGGTTTTAACTCGTCCGAAACCGGAAAATGCAAGAAGTTTGCTTGGTTGCTGAGAAAATTGGGAGGATTAGAATTAAGAAAAACCAAACCTGGAATTCTCACCGATTCATTTCCAGAAACAGAATCTGTAGTTGCAATAACTCACAGGGGGCAATCAAAGAGCTTCCTTTTTCAGTGTAGGAGAATTCTTTTAGGCAAACACGTCCATTACATCATTGGCGTTAATTTTCTCGGAAAACAGACGGTCATTTGTTTGAGAAACAATGAATACAGAGAAGCAGAACCGAGCCGTGAATTAATAAAATGATTGATATTAAAAAAAAAAATGGAATCCGACTAACAGTTGATCGAAAATGGTCAACTTGTCTCTAAAACTGAAACTTTTTTTCAGGGAAAAACTGGAACGGCTAGAGGAGCTGTAGACTGAGAGAAGGGGGAATTAAGGAGCTATGAAGAGGAAAATTAACGCATTACCTGAACCTCCAACTCGAGGAAGAAATCTGCGATTCTCGATTGAATTTAACGCCACTGGAAGCCAAAAGTCCTCAAACTCTGCAGATTGCAGAGGAAAAACTATACAAAGGTCAAAACTCAGAACTTCTTGCACAACAAGCTTGCATACAGAAAAGAACACATAAAGATTTCTCATAAATTTGATGAAACGAATCAATCTAGAGCCAGACTGCAAAACTGAAACTCGAATTTTGATGCTAGAAATTGGCTTACATGAGCATATTATACAGCTTTCGTCATTCTAAAGACGATGAATCGCAACGAAATTTTGCTTCTCTAAGCGCTCCGGAAACGCACTATACGAATCTGTATCAAACTCTCAAGGGAATGTTGACATTCAGAGCTCAAATCCTCGACTCTCATGTCAGATTCCGATCTCTGTGCATCCCGAAGCCGATCGTTGTATCCTGCAATCAGCCAAGCGAGAGTCCAAATTTCTTCTAGAGCCGCTCAAATCGCTTGTAAATGTATCTGCAAAACAATAAAACAAACCAAAATAACCATTATTTCAGATTATAAGTGCACCAAAATCTGCAAAAAAATAAAAAAATGGCGCTCTCATCAAATTTGCAACCTGTAATACACCAATTCTATCTCCCCCTATCGGTAAATCTCAATGAAATGAAGCTAATATTCACGAGTCACAATCGGCTAAAAAAGAACCAAAATCGCACCCGGTAGAAATTCCTAGTGAAACCATCGTCATATTCCCAGAAATGCACCTATAAAAGTAGAAGTAGGAAAACAAATTGTCACTTATCCATTAGAATTTTCATTTCTTAACAATAAGCGATCAAATTCGGTTCTGTACTACACACCTAAAAGTATTTCCCTCTTTACAAGCAGCAGATCCTCAACATTAATCTACTCAATTCTTGCCAATTTTAATCGAAGTCCCCTGTTTGGATACCGGGAAAGGAGAGAAAAGAAACAGCAAGAAAATTCACAGAGAAAACCAGAAAGAGAAGAAGAGAGAGCCACTAATACTGCAAACAGCTTCTTTTTTATTATAGAACGAAATGCTCTGCCCTCTTCAAACCCAAATTTTATACCCCATCTAACCCTCCGTTACATCCAACGGTTCAACACCAACCATTTCTGATCATTGATCTTTTAATCTAACCGTCCGTATTACTCAAAACTTTAGAACGTCAAGTTTATCCGTTTTCTGCCCTCCGTTACGGCGTTGTCCTGTGTAGCCTTTATCTTTCTGCAGGGGTAGGCCTCAGCCTCACGGCTTTATTAACACGTCTAACGGAATCTTGAAGAACGTTTAGGAAAAAGAAAAAAAAATATTAAAACAAAATGTCTCGTTATTTTTCTTATTTTATTGTTTTCTTTTTTTTTTTTTTTTCAATTAGCCTTTTGTGAAGCAGTGGTCTGGTGGCTATCGCCATTGGACATCGTATGTTATTTACGTTAAATATTCTGAGTAATATTAACTCAATTAGTTAGAAAAATAGCATTAAATTTTTTGATAAATTTTATAAACAGAAAATATTGTGCTGACTACAAGTCAAAATCCCAATCGAAATTCTATAAACAGAAAATATTGCTTCTGATAAACTACAAAGGGGGCTACCAGGCATTTTTGCCAATAGAAATTTGAATAGTCAATTTAGTATATTAAGATAAATAGTAAAAAAAGTCCAATAGGAGTTAATTAAAAACATTTTTTTATCATCGAGCACGTAGCTAAGATAGTATGGATCTCCACTGTTTAACAAGTGATTTTGATTTCGAATCCTGAAAATACAGCTGTATTAAATATTTTATGGTAAAATTTTGCCGCCTTTACAATTTTTTCCAACTCAAGTGAATATTAATTTGAGTGTGGTATAATTTAAAAGTGTTTTTCACGACAAATTAAAAATATTTATTGTAAAGTTAGATTACAATTTATGAATTTATGTATTTGTCCAATCCGACTTTTTCTTTTATCTCTTGACTGGGAGATTGAGACTTAGAAGTAGGAGTGAGCATTCGGTCGGTTCGGTTCGGTTTTGGATTGAACCGATTGAACCGAAAATCAAAATTTAAAAAATATCGAAATCGAACTATATAAAATCGAGAATCGAATGAATCGAAATAATTTCGGTATGTTCGATTCAGTTCAATTGATTATGGGTCAATATAGGCTTATTTTTTATTAGGCTTTTAATCTATATGGATCCATAAATTAAATTAATTTATATTCAACAAAATAAATTCATTTAAAATAACTAAAATTAAAATAATATACATAAATTTATTATATTGTGTCTATAATAAATACTAATCAAAATATTTTATTGGATTTATTAAGAATTAATTAGTTGAGAATTAATTCGTAAAAAATATTATAATAAAAAGATTTAAATAACTACTGTAAATATAGTTTTTTTTTGTGTTCAATATTATTCAACTTCATTGAAACACAAATTCGCGTTTTCTTTTCCCTATAAAATTGAGTTAGCACGAGAAAATTTTATTAGGATTAAGTGTATTTTTATAGGATTAACCAAAACTAATTTGATTTAATATGAAATTGTATCTATATTTAGAGTTAGGAATATATTCAAACTTTACAAGATAGGAAACTAATGTAAACAAATGTTAAAATCCAGGAATTTCAGGTTGTGTTTTTCCAATTAAAAAATTTATATTAAGTTATTTTACTGCTAACAAATTTATCATCTTCAATGTTAAAAAGTTATTAATTCTTAGGATCCAAATTACTTTTATATTAATTCGATTTTAAAAAGTTATTGAAAAATTTATATTAATTTTTGCGGATGAATTTATCATCTTCAATTTTAACATCATTTTTTAGAGCAACAGCAATAAAACTGCAATTAGTAAAGAATAATTTTATTATAAATTCTTAAAGAAAAATAGTCTTAAACTCTTCGATAATAGAAATTGGAAACATCATCTCTTTGAAATTAGTAATTTAATTAGCAATTTTATTAATAAATAATTGAGCAAATTAAATGAGTTCTTCTGGCAGTGGATTGCTGACATGTACACGTTTTTGTGTTTTATATTTTTTTATATTTATAAATTAAATGTTGGATATTATCATATCATGTGACAAAATAAAACAAAATATAAAAATTTTCTACAAAAAAATCGTAAATTAGATTTTTGTAGAGTAAAAAAAATATTAAAACAAAACTTTTAAAGTAAAAAAAAATCAAGAAAAAAAAAGATTAATGTAAAAAAATTAAAAGTAAAAAAAATTAGTGAATTAAATTTTTGTAGATTAAAAAAAATATTAAAACAAAACTTTTAAAGTAAAAAATTGAGAAAATAAAAAATAAAAAAGATTAAAGTAAAAAAATTAGTGAATTATATTTTTGTAGATTAAAAAAATATTAAAACAAAACTTTTAAAGTTAAAAAAAAATGAAAAAAATTAAAGTAAAAAAGATAGAAAACTACAAATGTGCCTTCACTGGGATTTTAACACGGCCTACTTCAATTATACATGTGTTCATACCACCCATCTAACGTATATTTTCTGAAATCTTAATACTATAAAATATATATATATATATATATATATATATATATATATATATATTTCAGTCAGTTCGGTTCATTCGATTTTTTAATTTTAAGAACCAAATCAATAAAATTGAATTTTTATTTCGATTCAAAACCGAAAATAAAAAAATTAAACCAAAAAAACCAAAATTAATTCGGTTTGATTTCGATTTCGGTTTGATTCTGTACACCCTACTTAGAAGCATCATCCGATAAGTTCAGATTTTTCCAGTTTCTAATTTTGTTGATCAGGATAGGCTTTTCCAGCATTATGATAAGGATAAAAGTTACTATTTAAATCGGGATACCTTGTAATTGCATATTATTTGGAATCTTCTTTTGGAATTATAGGTTTGGTTTGGAATTAATGAAAAAAAATGGAAAAATATCTAAAATAAAGAAAAAATAAAGAGAAAAAATGATTTTTAATTGTCTTTATTTTATTCACATGCCCTGTACAAAAAGTTATTATGTAATTTAAATGTTGTTCAGGCTATACTAGCATTGGAGAGGCTAATGTTGAACGTGGGACAACTATCTCAACTATTGATTCGGTGATTTTGAATATAGATGGAGTCAAAAGGAGCAGCTTGCTTTTGCCAATCGCAGGTAAGGTTTTATGAACTTCTTTTGGTGAATGGCCAGGACGTTTTTCTCCAGTGCTTACAGAGTTGAAGGTAGGAGAAAGAAATTCAAATCAACGACACAAGCATAGAAATTCAAATCAACGACACAAGCATTGTTTATGCTTTGTGTCAATTATGGACATATTCGGTGATTAATAAGTACTTAATTCACAAAATCAACGATTTTATTAAACCAATATCCTTTTTCTTTTCATGTTAAAAATTGTTTACGTAACGCGTCAATCCAACAATATTGCTCGTATTTTAGCTAAATAATCACTTAAAAAATATTTTTTTGATAGTATTGCAGTTCAGTTCAGTTTTTTTTTTTGAAAAAATATTTATACGGTGCTTACTTTTCTGCAGAAGAAAGAGAAAAAAAATGTGTCTAATTTTTTTTAAACAAAAGTATTCCTTAACATTTAAAAATAATACTTTAATGTCATTCCATTAATTTACCGACTACCTGAGTATAACGGTATTGACATAGCATCATTATATAAGTGCTGGTAAGTAACGAATCTACCATTAAACATTTTTTAGAAAAAGGTACTAAATACTCTCAATATTTTCTCAAAGTAGCTAAAATGCTTTTAAAGTTTTTTAGAACAAAAATAATCCTAAATTTATAAAATCGATACTAAAATATTTCTCCAGTGAATTGTCGTCATTTTTAGAGATAATGGAGTTGTCACGTCATATTAGTAGAACTGATTATTGTTTATGTAACAAACATGCAAGTAGGTTTTATGCCACTCATGTGTCATGTAAGCACGAGGCTCACAATAATTTTTTTTTTTACTTTTTTTAAACTTTTCCCTCCCAAAACCATTCGTGCTTTTTTCTTCTAATAAATGCCTATTTGAGGAATTTTATGTGTTTACGAGAGGGAAAAAAATACAGATCATGCTTGAAAGAGAAGAGAGAGAAATGGAAAAAAGAAATTATTGTGAATCCTACACTTATGTAGCGTCTATGTGACATAAATTTACTTGTATGTCTACCACATAAGCAATAACTTGTAACACCCTACTTTTATCCATATATTCATATCTCATAAATAGTGATACTAAACAGATATACACATGTATCTATGAGTCCAAATTTATTTATCTCAGTTTATGCGATCCCATTCTCTTTATGTATAGATGCCATTCGACAATTCTTTCTTCACATCCCGAAATCTTCTTTTCCTGCGCGCAGTCAACAACCGCACGCTAAGCAACATTGTCGCTTAGTGGTGGATACAACTACTCAAAATTTCATTCGATTAAATTTTATTTTTCAATTTTATAATCTCTATTAACTTAAGCAAGTCTATTTCTTTGCTTAACCTTATCCCTGCAATTCCTATTATTAATTATTCGTCCTTGCCTATCTTTTTATTTAAATTGTCCTTCTTTTGTTACTTTATGGGTTCACTATAATTTATACAGTAAATTTATACTAGTCAACATTCATTCGTTGTAACGTTCCATTTCTATTCTGTTACTAACCTTCTTTTCTCCATCGCTATTTAGTATTTTGTCGTACTTCATTTTCCTATATTTTCTCATTTTCTCATATAATTTCAACTAAGTTCTTGCTTCTGTTTGAATTAGAATTTAAAATTTTCTGTCTAGCTAGATCAATATTTCGTTAATTATTTTCTCAAGCTACTAGTTTATCATTCGTTTCTCCTTGAATATTTCTCGCCATGAACTTTTTATTTTCTTTTAATTTGTCCCTTAATTTCATTATTTGATTCATTTCACAATATCATATTTCATTTATTTATTTTTTTCATCCCTTTGACCATATTATGATTTCATTCATTATTTATAAAAATCCATTCAAATTCTCTCTTTTGATATTAATTACACTTTAATAATCAGGTCAACAATGCTATTTATTTTCGATTAAGTCATTTGACCTTCTTTACTTGTCTTTATCTTTATTATATATTTTTCTTGTTTGATTACATTTCTTTCCTCACTAAATAGAAAATTTCAAATCAAATTCTTGTAATCTCTTCCTATTACATAAATCTATAATTTATTCTTAATATATTCATAATTTACTTTAGATCTCTTTATCATTTATCCCTCCCTAATTAATTTCTCAATTTTTACGAAATTGACAATTCCTTAACTTAACTAATTTTGATCACAATGTTAACTGGTTTAACTTTCTTTATCCTTTAATTTAAATTACGTGCATAAATTGTAATTTAGATCCCAAATTTCTCTTATGGTGACGAACTACATTTTGATTCTTAACATTTTTAATGTTGACGATTTTATCCTTCGTAACTTGTCTATTAAATTTGATTCCTCTAATTGCTATATTAATATTCCAATTTACTATTTTCTCTAATTAACTTATATTTTAACTCATTTGGCTTTATTTGACTTTTATTGAATTTCCAATGTACAAATTATATTTTGATTCTTTTAATTTTCCAAAGATGGTAGATTTACAAGTTAACCCTCTAATTTTTGATTAATTATATTCTTGCCCCTTTCTGTCTTATTTAGCCAAGTTAAGTTTCGTATTGCTCTTTTTGGTCCAACTAACCAATTTACTTTTATTTTATCACGTAATTACAATTTTACTCTTACTCATCCCATTGATCTTATTTTTCATATTATTTATTATTTATATTTATGGCATCCAAATTATCATAATTATTCTTTCATCTCGATTTCATACAAGATTATCATTTTGCCCCTAGTAAAAACCAGTGGAATTGCAACGAGCTAGATAAACGGGATATAATCGGGGGATTCAGTTCTCGGAACCATCCAATCCCCTTTAACAATTTTCTCAGTCAATATACGCAATTATATACGTATATACACATGCAGTTGTGGATTCAGCTCTCGGAGCCATCCAATCCACAACTCAATCTAATTTCATACACACACACACATGTATTTATATATAAATGCAGTTGTGGATTCAGCTCTCGGAGCCATCCAATCCACAACTCAATCTAATTTCATACACACATATATTTATATATAAATGCAGTTGTGGATTCAGCTCTCGGAGCCATCCAATCCACAACTCAATTGAATTACATACACCGGAAGAGCTCTCGGAGCCATCCAATCCGGCGTTACAAATCAAGGCGCCGTAGTACAAATTCCCTAATTGGCATGCCAACCTTATCCAATTACCCCAATTCCTATCTAATTTTACTAAGGGCAAATATAATATTATCATTAAAAACATTAACTAGTATCATCGACATGTATTAGCATTATATATATTCAGGATACCTGTCATTTCCCTTATCTTTAATCACTTCATTTCATCATTATTTCTCCTTTGTTCCATCAACATCATCATTTACTACTGTAGACATCGCAGTGCTTTACTTTACTACTTTTCAACTCAATCTATGAACTATTCATCTTACATCACTTCACAACATTATTAATTTATATCAATTTATTTCACTCTTTTGCTTACTTATATATATAGTCATATCATGATACATTACTATATATATATATATATATATATATATAATGCATATTATGTTACCAAGTTTATTTAACTTGAATTATTCTAATTATACTTCTCTAAATTAATATAACATATTTTATACGTAAAGTACTATTTAATATCAATTATTCACTTTATATACCATTATAGACAATTCGACTTACATATAATTTTTAACACTCACAAATTTCTTCATACTTTGTTTTTATGCTAATTATGTATCTAATACAAATGTGTATTCGTATATATATATATATATATATATATATAATATATATATATATATATATATATATATATATATATATATCAATTAACACTTAATTTATTTTAATATCTTTTTGTTACCTTCATGAACATTATTATGTTTTATAAATAATTTCGTAATCATATACTTACTTAATACCATCATAATACATGTAATTTAGTATTAAAATGCTATATTTGTACTTAATTCCTAATAGATCATCATATTTCATGTAGTTTCTTCATGAGCATCAATTAACTCTCCAACTAATTACTTAATTTCTCTTCTATTCTCATCTATTTCATGCTATATCATCATTTTCTATTATTAACTCAAATTATTTCTCATTAATTTCTAAATTTATATACTTACCTAATATAAAATTCACCATAAAAATTCAAAATTAAATGAAATTAAGGGTAGTTTGTATCCACATACCCGTTAGCATCGATCTCCGAATTTTTCTGCATTTTGTCATCCTTGAGCTCGCCGGACCGGTCGCCGGAGACTCGCCGGAAAATACACCGAAGCTATCCACTTGAAGATCCAGGCACGGAGATCCCATGGTGGGTGGTCACGCGCCCAACGGCCGCCGGAGTTGACCGAGATCTAACAAAAACAGTCGGTCAAACCTCCTCTCCGATCTACTTGCTGCCGGCGAGAGAGGAGAAGCGACGGACATCGACGGCATCGTCTCTACTTCGGGATCCCACCTGGTACCATCATCCCTCTCAACCGTCATCGGAAATCGCCGAAAAAAAGGGGAGAGAGAGGAGACGGCGGTGGGGGAGAACGAACGGAGGAGCGGCACCACCGAAAGGAGACGACGTATGCGGGGATGACCGGGGGATCGTGGCGGTGGCGATTTGGCTTCCTCGCCGGCGTCGCACGCGGCAGTGGCTGGACGGCGGTGCTCTTCCCCTTCCCGATCGTGGCCTCCTTCATGTTCTCCTCTCTTTCTTTTTTTTTTTTATTTTAAAGTTACTTTTAATTCTATCCACCCACACACAAAGCAAAACACTTCTTTCTTTTATTTCTAACCACACGTGACACACACCCCACAATTAAAATCCCAACCTTTTTACCACATTTATTATTATTATTGTTGGGGCGTTACAAATCTCCCCCACTAAATAAAATTTTGTCCTCGAAATTTATCTGAATAGCGACACTGTAGCTGCTACTACTCATATTTCCCCACGTCATGTTGTGTTCAAACACTATAATAGAGCATACGTTTCTTAATTTGATTACTTCATCAACCCGAAATATTAGCAGTCTTTCATCAATTAACAGGTCTTCTGTCTAATGATAATTGGTCTTCTATTATTTCTCTTAACCCCTTTATCACTTAACCATATCACTTCTCTAAACTCTTGGTTATCTTGTTCTCCGTTGTTCAACTCTAATATTTGATTTCTGTACATAGGCTCCTTATTAAGAAAAATTCCATGTTTACTGTCTATTCTTGAGTGAATCAATAACTAATAGAAATCAAGCATCTCTTTTATCTCATTGAGGCCTTTATTCAACGTAACTGATGAAATCTACACTGGGTTTCAGCTATACCCCTTACTAGTATAACAAAACTGCCACTAACAAAACCGAATACAAGACATGTAACTGTACGACTGCAATAACAAATGCATATGTAGACTATAAAGCATGTGGCCACATGACTGAACTGTATGTATGTATATCGTATATCTATGCATGGACAGAAACACAATGTACACATGGAGGACTAATGCATAATATTAGTGGCAGTGTATACCAGCTGGGTTAACGGAATCACCCAAAAGCGTTATCTCATAACTATCGAGATAACTAAGAGTCTAACTCTGGTCCTCAATCACCAACTTACTTATTTATACTCAAATATCTGAGGAAAACAAATAACAACAAGCTTGCCCTTTTCAAATTCACTCGTTCCATATGGCATGTACATAAGTTACTTGTAATAATTTCTTCGCTTACATATCAACTCCGATCTTAGAATCGCCTAAACCGAGCTCTGATACCATAAATGTAACACCCTACTTTTATCCATATATTCATATCTCATAAATAGTGATACTAAACAGATATACACATGTATCTATGAGTCCAAATTTATTTACCTCAGTTTATGCGATCCCATTCTCTTTATGTATAGATGCCATTCGACAATTCTTTCTTCACATCCTGAAATCTTCTTTTCCTGCGCGCAGTCAACAACCGCACGCTAAGCAACATTGTCGCTTAGTGGTGGATACAACTACTCAAAATTTCATTCGATTAAATTTTATTTTTCAATTTTATAATCTCTATTAACTTAAGCAAGTCTATTTCTTTGATTAACCTTATCCCTGCAATTCCTATTATTAATTATTCGTCCTTGCCTATCTTTTTATTTAAATTGTCCTTCTTTTGTTACTTTATGGGTTCACTATAATTTATACAGTAAATTTATACTAGTCAACATTCATTCGTTGTAACGTTCCATTTCTATTCTGTTACTAACCTTCTTTTCTCCATCGCTATTTAGTATTTTGTCGTACTTCATTTTCCTATATTTTCTCATTTTCTCATATAATTTCAACTAAGTTCTTGCTTCTGTTTGAATTAGAATTTAAAATTTTCTGTCTAGCTAGATCAATATTTCGTTAATTATTTTCTCAAGCTACTAGTTTATCATTCGTTTCTCCTTGAATATTTCTCGCCATGAACTTTTTATTTTCTTTTAATTTGTCCCTTAATTTCATTATTTGATTCATTTCACAATATCATATTTCATTTATTTATTTTTTTCATCCCTTTGACCATATTATGATTTCATTCATTATTTATAAAAATCCATTCAAATTCTCTCTTTTGATATTAATTACACTTTAATAATCAGGTCAACAATGCTATTTATTTTCGATTAAGTCATTTGACCTTCTTTACTTGTCTTTATCTTTATTATATATTTTTCTTGTTTGATTACATTTCTTTCCTCACTAAATAGAAAATTTCAAATCAAATTCTTGTAATCTCTTCCTATTACATAAATCTATAATTTATTCTTAATATATTCATAATTTACTTTAGATCTCTTTATCATTTATCCCTCCCTAATTAATTTCTCAATTTTTACGAAATTGACAATTCCTTAACTTAACTAATTTTGATCACAATGTTAACTGGTTTAACTTTCTTTATCCTTTAATTTAAATTACGTGCATAAATTGTAATTTAGATCCCAAATTTCTCTTATGGTGACGAACTACATTTTGATTCTTAACATTTTTAATGTTGACGATTTTATCCTTCGTAACTTGTCTATTAAATTTGATTCCTCTAATTGCTATATTAATATTCCAATTTACTATTTTCTCTAATTAACTTATATTTTAACTCATTTGGCTTTATTTGACTTTTATTGAATTTCCAATGTACAAATTATATTTTGATTCTTTTAATTTTCCAAAGATGGTAGATTTACAAGTTAACCCTCTAATTTTTGATTAATTATATTCTTGCCCCTTTCTGTCTTATTTAGCCAAGTTAAGTTTCGTATTGCTCTTTTTGGTCCAACTAACCAATTTACTTTTATTTTATCACGTAATTACAATTTTACTCTTACTCATCCCATTGATCTTATTTTTCATATTATTTATTATTTATATTTATGGCATCCAAATTATCATAATTATTCTTTCATCTCGATTTCATACAAGATTATCATTTTGCCCCTAGTAAAAACCAGTGGAATTGCAACGAGCTAGATAAACGGGATATAATCGGGGGATTCAGTTCTCGGAACCATCCAATCCCCTTTAACAATTTTCTCAGTCAATATACGCAATTATATACGTATATACACATGCAGTTGTGGATTCAGCTCTCGGAGCCATCCAATCCACAACTCAATCTAATTTCATACACACACACACATGTATTTATATATAAATGCAGTTGTGGATTCAGCTCTCGGAGCCATCCAATCCACAACTCAATCTAATTTCATACACACATATATTTATATATAAATGCAGTTGTGGATTCAGCTCTCGGAGCCATCCAATCCACAACTCAATTGAATTACATACACCGGAAGAGCTCTCGGAGCCATCCAATCCGGCGTTACAAATCAAGGCGCCGTAGTACAAATTCCCTAATTGGCATGCCAACCTTATCCAATTACCCCAATTCCTATCTAATTTTACTAAGGGCAAATATAATATTATCATTAAAAACATTAACTAGTATCATCGACATGTATTAGCATTATATATATTCAGGATACCTGTCATTTCCCTTATCTTTAATCACTTCATTTCATCATTATTTCTCCTTTGTTCCATCAACATCATCATTTACTACTGTAGACATCGCAGTGCTTTACTTTACTACTTTTCAACTCAATCTATGAACTATTCATCTTACATCACTTCACAACATTATTAATTTATATCAATTTATTTCACTCTTTTGCTTACTTATATATATAGTCATATCATGATACATTACTATATATATATATATATATATATATAATGCATATTATGTTACCAAGTTTATTTAACTTGAATTATTCTAATTATACTTCTCTAAATTAATATAACATATTTTATACGTAAAGTACTATTTAATATCAATTATTCACTTTATATACCATTATAGACAATTCGAACTTACATATAATTTTTAACACTCACAAATTTCTTCATACTTTGTTTTTTATGCTAATTATGTATCTAATACAAATGTGTATTCGTATATATATATATATATATATATATATATATATATATATATAATATATAATATATATATATATATATATATATATATATATATATCAATTAACACTTAATTTATTTTAATATCTTTTTGTTACCTTCATGAACATTATTATGTTTTATAAATAATTTCGTAATCATATACTTACTTAATACCATCATAATACATGTAATTTAGTATTAAAATGCTATATTTGTACTTAATTCCTAATAGATCATCATATTTCATGTAGTTTCTTCATGAGCATCAATTAACTCTCCAACTAATTACTTAATTTCTCTTCTATTCTCATCTATTTCATGCTATATCATCATTTTCTATTATTAACTCAAATTATTTCTCATTAATTTCTAAATTTATATACTTACCTAATATAAAATTCACCATAAAAATTCAAAATTAAATGAAATTAAGGGTAGTTTGTATCCACATACCCGTTAGCATCGATCTCCGAATTTTTCTGCATTTTGTCATCCTTGAGCTCGCCGGACCGGTCGCCGGAGACTCGCCGGAAAATACACCGAAGCTATCCACTTGAAGATCCAGGCACGGAGATCCCATGGTGGGTGGTCACGCGCCCAACGGCCGCCGGAGTTGACCGAGATCTAACAAAAACAGTCGGTCAAACCTCCTCTCCGATCTACTTGCTGCCGGCGAGAGAGGAGAAGCGACGGACATCGACGGCATCGTCTCTACTTCGGGATCCCACCGGGTACCATCATCCCTCTCAACCGTCATCGGAAATCGCCGAAAAAAAGGGGAGAGAGAGAGGAGACGGCGGGTGGGGGAGAACGAACGGAGGAGCGGCACCACCGAAAGGAGACGACGTATGCGGGGATGACCGGGGGATCGTGGCGGTGGCGATTTGGCTTCCTCGCCGGCGTCGCACGCGGCAGTGGCTGGACGGCGGTGCTCTTCCCCTTCCCGATCGTGGCCTCCTTCATGTTCTCCTCTCTTTCTTTTTTTTTTTTTATTTTAAAGTTACTTTTAATTCTATCCACCCACACACAAAGCAAAACACTTCTTTCTTTTATTTCTAACCACACGTGACACACACCCCACAATTAAAATCCCAACCTTTTTACCACATTTATTATTATTATTGTTGGGGGCGTTACAAATCTCCCCCACTAAATAAAATTTTGTCCTCGAAATTTATCTGAATAGCGACACTGTAGCTGCTACTACTCATATTTCCCCACGTCATGTTGTGTTCAAACACTATAATAGAGCATACGTTTCTTAATTTGATTACTTCATCAACCCCGAAATATTAGCAGTCTTTCATCAATTAACAGGTCTTCTGTCTAATGATAATTGGTCTTCTATTATTTCTCTTAACCCCTTTATCACTTAACCATATCACTTCTCTAAACTCTTGGTTATCTTGTTCTCCGTTGTTCAACTCTAATATTTGATTTCTGTACATAGGCTCCTTATTAAGAAAAATTCCATGTTTACTGTCTATTCTTGAGTGAATCAATAACTAATAGAAATCAAGCATCTCTTTTATCTCATTGAGGCCTTTATTCAACGTAACTGATGAAATCTACACTGGGTTTCAGCTATACCCCTTACTAGTATAACAAAACTGCCACTAACAAAACCGAATACAAGACATGTAACTGTACGACTGCAATAACAAATGCATATGTAGACTATAAAGCATGTGGCCACATGACTGAACTGTATGTATGTATATCGTATATCTATGCATGGACAGAAACACAATGTACACATGGAGGACTAATGCATAATATTAGTGGCAGTGTATACCAGCTGGGTTAACGGAATCACCCAAAAGCGTTATCTCATAACTATCGAGATAACTAAGAGTCTAACTCTGGTCCTCAATCACCAACTTACTTATTTATACTCAAATATCTGAGGAAAAACAAATAACAACAAGCTTGCCCTTTTCAAATTCACTCGTTCCATATGGCATGTACATAAGTTACTTGTAATAATTTCTTCGCTTACATATCAACTCCGATCTTAGAATCGCCTAAACCGAGCTCTGATACCATAAATGTAACACCCTACTTTTATCCATATATTCATATCTCATAAATAGTGATACTAAACAGATATACACATGTATCTATGAGTCCAAATTTATTTACCTCAGTTTATGCGATCCCATTCTCTTTATGTATAGATGCCATTCGACAATTCTTTCTTCACATCCTGAAATCTTCTTTTCCTGCGCGCAGTCAACAACCGCACGCTAAGCAACATTGTCGCTTAGTGGTGGATACAACTACTCAAAATTTCATTCGATTAAATTTTATTTTTCAATTTTATAATCTCTATTAACTTAAGCAAGTCTATTTCTTTGATTAACCTTATCCCTGCAATTCCTATTATTAATTATTCGTCCTTGCCTATCTTTTTATTTAAATTGTCCTTCTTTTGTTACTTTATGGGTTCACTATAATTTATACAGTAAATTTATACTAGTCAACATTCATTCGTTTGTAACGTTCCATTTCTATTCTGTTACTAACCTTCTTTTCTCCATCGCTATTTAGTATTTTGTCGTACTTCATTTTCCTATATTTTCTCATTTTCTCATATAATTTCAACTAAGTTCTTGCTTCTGTTTGAATTAGAAATTTAAAATTTTCTGTCTAGCTAGATCAATATTTCGTTAATTATTTTCTCAAGCTACTAGTTTATCATTCGTTTCTCCTTGAATATTTCTCGCCATGAACTTTTTATTTTCTTTTAATTTGTCCCTTAATTTCATTATTTGATTCATTTCACAATATCATATTTCATTTATTTATTTTTTTTCATCCCTTTGACCATATTATGATTTCATTCATTATTTATAAAAATCCATTCAAATTCTCTCTTTTGATATTAATTACACTTTAATAATCAGGTCAACAATGCTATTTATTTTTCGATTAAGTCATTTGACCTTCTTTACTTGTCTTTATCTTTATTATATATTTTTCTTGTTTGATTACATTTCTTTCCTCACTAAATAGAAAATTTCAAATCAAATTCTTGTAATCTCTTCCTATTACATAAATCTATAATTTATTCTTAATATATTCATAATTTACTTTAGATCTCTTTATCATTTATCCCTCCCTAATTAATTTCTCAATTTTTACGAAATTGACAATTCCTTAACTTAACTAATTTTGATCACAATGTTAACTGGTTTAACTTTCTTTATCCTTTAATTTAAATTACGTGCATAAATTGTAATTTAGATCCCAAATTTCTCTTATGGTGACGAACTACATTTTGATTCTTAACATTTTTAATGTTGACGATTTTATCCTTCGTAACTTGTCTATTAAATTTGATTCCTCTAATTGCTATATTAATATTCCAATTTACTATTTTCTCTAATTAACTTATATTTTAACTCATTTGGCTTTATTTGACTTTTATTGAATTTCCAATGTACAAAATTATATTTTGATTCTTTTTAATTTTCCAAAGATGGTAGATTTACAAGTTAACCCTCTAATTTTTGATTAATTATATTCTTGCCCCTTTCTGTCTTATTTAGCCAAGTTAAGTTTCGTATTGCTCTTTTTGGTCCAACTAACCAATTTACTTTTATTTTATCACGTAATTACAATTTTACTCTTACTCATCCCATTGATCTTATTTTTCATATTATTTATTATTTATATTTATGGCATCCAAATTATCATAATTATTCTTTCATCTCGATTTCATACAAGATTATCATTTTGCCCCTAGTAAAAACCAGTGGAATTGCAACGAGCTAGATAAACGGGATATAATCGGGGGATTCAGTTCTCGGAACCATCCAATCCCCTTTAACAATTTTCTCAGTCAATATACGCAATTATATACGTATATACACATGCAGTTGTGGATTCAGCTCTCGGAGCCATCCAATCCACAACTCAATCTAATTTCATACACACACACACATGTATTTATATATAAATGCAGTTGTGGATTCAGCTCTCGGAGCCATCCAATCCACAACTCAATCTAATTTCATACACACATATATTTATATATAAATGCAGTTGTGGATTCAGCTCTCGGAGCCATCCAATCCACAACTCAATTGAATTACATACACCGGAAGAGCTCTCGGAGCCATCCAATCCGGCGTTACAAATCAAGGCGCCGTAGTACAAATTCCCTAA
This sequence comes from Excoecaria agallocha, assembly GCA_037975025.1. Lineage (NCBI taxonomy): Eukaryota > Viridiplantae > Streptophyta > Magnoliopsida > Malpighiales > Euphorbiaceae > Excoecaria > Excoecaria agallocha. Next base: position 25,841 of record JBBPFJ010001110.1, read on the forward strand.
TTGGCATGCCAACCTTATCCAATTACCCCAATT